>SNQJ01S0003242.1:29072-42257 GCA_010110895.2 Picea sitchensis
GCTTCCATCTCTTGTAGTTCATCTTTTGTTACTATCTTCTTTTGTAAATCATTTATGTCCCTACGCATTTCTTCACCTTTATCAAGAGTCCAAGTAGGATTGTCTGGAGGCTTATTTGGTGTAGAAGTTCCCTTTTTTGGTGGCATGTTGGCCAAGTATCACTTGAAACCTTGATTTTGAGGTGGTTTTGCTAGACAAACTTCCTTTTATTGTATCTCCAAAATTTCATCCCTTCTGAGTATGAAATTTTATTTTTTGTAGGTCTTTGATATTTCTTCTTTGCATGCCATAGGTCTGATCAAAATTGGATGTTCCAAGTGGAATTTACGGTAACTTCCCCACAACTTGTTGATTTTATCCCTTCCAGGAGATCTCACTTGTATAGCATGCCCCGCAAAAAAAATTGATATAAAGTTATGAAACTAGTACCAGGACTACTAAGGTCTATACACTATCCAATGAAACTTGTCTCACTCAATTTGGATACGCTATAAAGAAGTTATGATTGTTTTACTCGGAACACCTGCTTGAGACTAGTCAATAGGACTAGTCAGATACCCTATCTTCCACAAGGTGTATCTACAAATTTAAGATGACTCAGAAGCTGAAATTGTTACCACAAATACCTTACTAATTTCTGTAAATATCCTCCAAATTTCATGTTCTGAAACGTTACAAAAAAAAATTTATAGCGAACATTCTGAAATGACTCAATTCAGGATGATTCCAAAACCCTATCTTAGAAAGGTTGTATCTCCTAAAGTATAAGGACTCAGGAGATTAAATTTTAACCCAACGTACCTTGATTCGTCTACTAAATATATGAAGAGTCGTTCCTTATGAATCGTTGTATAAAAAAAGTTGTAGAAAAAATTCCAAGGTGTCTCAGATGTAACAGCGAAACCCCAAGACCTTGAGCCCTAAAACCATATGTTAGGAAGAAAATATTAATATAGCATAGAAAAACCTTAGAATAAGTGTTAAATGCCTTGAAAAAGAGATAATTTCCGATAATAAGCCTCTTCGAAGGGGCAACCTCCTTATGCCCACATAAATGTTCAATTACAAGATGATTCAAAATGAAAATGTCTCCTTGGTATATATAGGAGACTAGGAGGTATAATTACAACTATTGGACTAAAGCCAACATAAATAAAATAACATTACTAATATAATATGCCCCAATTAAGCGGTAATGAGCCACTATTTAGGGCTTAACACAATAGTCCCTATCCATATACATATCAGTTGGAACACACCAAATAGCATTGTCCAAACCTAATATAAATCATAATAACATAAGATCTAAATTAAAATAGCCAATCTCCTGACCCCATCTTGGGTCCAGTGTCATTCCTCCCTCTTGGTGTCCATATAAACATGTAATCTTTTGTGTCACGCTTAGAAATTCATTAGTAACATTGTAAAGTATATCATTTCAATCATTCATGTCATATATATTCATCATCAAATTAATGCATACATCTATGCACCAAATTATAGTTATCTAATAGTGTCAAATAAATTTAAATATACTCATGGTTCATACATAACTATCACATCATAACCATAATTCAACATGTCAACAAGAGAGAGTACTAAGCATAAATCTAATAAAAAATGTAGTTGACTTATTCATGAAAGATTTACCTAATCCAAAATTTATAGATTGTAGGACTAGACTTGGTTTATATGTACTTAGCAATATTCTCAAGAGGGAGTGTTAGAAGATATGAGTCTAGTGCTAGTTACTATTTTTCATTGGATTGTTATTGGAGTGTCCAATGAGTGTTTTTAAGTATCTAAATAGATATTTAGACTCTATTATTGTGGATTTTGTTGAATCTTAGTTGGATATGAGATATTATCTCCAACCAGATTTTCTCCTAGATTAGAATCTGTATTTGAGTTGTTATCTTGAATTCTAAACAAAATAGTGTGCTTATCTTTAGTTAAAAATTTCTATGTATAAATTCATTTTGAGATGATTGGGATAAATAATTGCATTTGGTGTGTAGTAAATTGTGTTTCAGTGAGATTATTTATTATGTTTCTTCTTCATTTTTTTTGCAATAAATTTGTTTCAGAAGTAGACTTGTTTTGAGAGTTGAAGATCCTTAAAAATATTGGGGAAGAGACCATAAAGATAAACCCCGGGTATGTCTAGGTTTCTCATAAAAGCTTAGAAAGGTGCTCCATGTGAAGTGGTTATTTAGTTTTTAGCATTTAACATGTTATGTTTACCCTTGTCTTAATTATTGTGTGTGTGTAGAGAGAGAGAAAGAGAGAAATTGCTCTACACACACATATATACTCACTAGTTGTGGGTGAGGAAAAAAAGGTCCAGAAAGGAGAGAACATGTTATTTCTTCTTATAAACTTGGAATCGTAAGGGGGAAACACTCGACTACCCCGTTCTAGAAATACCCTCGTGTATATATTCCTTATTGATAGACATGATTCTAGTGCTAATGTAATATCCCTAATAGGAATATTCTATATTTTTTGTTAAATATAATTATGGTTATACTCTTTGTAATACCCCTAGGTCGAACCCCAATAGTACATATAAATGTAAATGTAATTATACATATAAGTTGGTGAGTTGATGGTACAAGGTCTTTGGTTTGGTTTTGCACGCATTGAGTCAGTGTGAGGGAATCTCATACCAAAGAAGTGCACACATTTTATAATGTATCGCACACCTGTGTAAGTGTGTGAGGATTGCGCACTAAAGGAAGGGTGTGCATCATCCTGAGTTTTGTGTACAATGGAGTAAGTGCACGGTTTTGGGGCTAGAGTGCCTTTTGTATATGTATTTTGAGGCCAGGGTGTGTGTGTGTTTATTAGGCTGGAGAGATATATGTTAAATGGCTTGTGAGCCATCTTTGTAATAGGTAATCACACGCAAATATTAATGAAAACACATCACTGCTACAGACCAACCATGTAAAAGAGTGTGGGGGGATAAAATCTACTAGGTAGGGGGAAAGGGGTTAACCTAGAGGGGCTTAAGCCCAAAGGAAATTGTATTAATATTCCTTAAAGTATAAAGTACGAATATTTATTTTTATCCTAAGTTCTAAGGATGAGGACAAGTGGGGGGGTCAAGTGGGCCCAAGGTATTTCCCAACATGACAAGTGTCAAGTTGGGAACATGCATACATATAGTTTGGACTTAGTTCATTTTCTTATCATTATATCATCATTCTTTCACTCACTCAGTTGTCACTCGTACCTTGTTGTTACTATACATGTACATGTACCAGCACCCTAGTTATCTTTAGAGTTGGACTGAAGAAGCGGATTGTCAGGCCCGTAGGATATTGAAGAGGCGAGCGGTCAAGCCCGTGAGAATTCTCTCCATGTGAGAGAATTGTTGGGAATTGATTTATGAAGGTGCCAAACTACAGATACATGGCTCTGGGACTTCCTATATAGCCTCTTGTTGAAGCCCCGGAAAGGAAGTGGGGCAATTGAGGGACTATTGAGCAGAGAAGGGGCACACTTTCTAGGGTGGGATAGGCATGTGGGGAATGAGGAACTGTAGGCTATTAGTTCGAGTTGGCACCTATCACTGATTTTCTTGTTGTCTAAGATACCTTATCTTGGTTAGGAATGCTTTACTCAGGTGGAGTTTAGCCCCAGCTCGAGGGTGACCCATTACTGATATTTATGCACAGTTTGGTCTAAGGCTGGGAGGAACGTGGAAGGTCTTCACGCAGTTGGTGTTCTTTTAATCAAAGATAACTGTGAATTGTGTGTTAATTCATGTGTTGAGTTAATATTTATGCATTTTTTTTCATGGGTGTTTCATGTGTATGTTGCATGAATATTTCTGTTATTATTTTGTATKAATCTTTGAATTTGCAGAGTATTTTTATGATTTAAATTAGAATCAGAGTTCGAAATTTTAAGTGGCATAGCCCCAGTTGGTGATAGGGGATGCTACACTCTTTATATGTTATTAAACTKATTGAGGACTTTCTACAAACATATTTCACATAACCCATAGATAGGAATTTTGAAAAACATGTTGCATACACCAGAATTTAGAAGAGATAATATGGAACTTTATTAATAATGGAATCTTGATCACACAAAGCAATGTCTAGGGCTATTGTAGTAGTTGTGACAAATAAACAAACATAAACTGAAAACCAAAAGCTGGTGTAGTTCCCTGATCCCTTCTAGAAGATGTTTCCTC
This sequence comes from Picea sitchensis, assembly GCA_010110895.2. NCBI lineage: Eukaryota > Viridiplantae > Streptophyta > Pinopsida > Pinales > Pinaceae > Picea > Picea sitchensis. Next base: position 33,280 of record SNQJ01S0003242.1, read on the forward strand.
CTCCAACCTACATAAGGATTAACTCCAAATTTCCAAACCCTCTGCAAGAATGATTCCAAACCCCCGTAAGTCTCAAACCCCCGCTATATATAGAGTCGAGTTACTCCAAAACCGACAACAAAAGTCTTTTCATTCGTTCCCAAGTGTCTCGGCCACTTTATTTTGCAAAGTCTGTTGCAGGACAAAGCTGGATAACCAACGGTGGCTCATGGGACGGAGATGGATGACAAGGAGGGCCATGTGGGATCCCATGTACTCGTTGGGCGAGGAGGCCACAACAGACCTACAGAAAACAGATCTATCCCTCAAAAAAATTGTAAACCTCCTGAACACTTTGATACTAACAGTCTCGTGTGAAAATTGATACCTCCAACTGAAAACCAAATCCCAAATTGAAGCTCCAATGGAAATCCTAGATGGATTCCCCTCTTGTCTAGTTAGGGTGGATATTGCACCACTGAAACTAAATTGCAATGTTGGAAGGGTTTTTCTAAAACCTAATGAAACAATGGCTCCAAGAGCACTCTAAAATGAGAGATCAAACCATAATGTCCAAGTGAAGAGCTACTCCTCATTTTATTCTTCTTCCATACCTTATATAACTTTCCCCTTTGGCCAAATCAAACATGACCATTATTTCCATTTTAAAATCACTTTATAACCCTTTGTAATCCTGAAAAGTGATTAATTGGACTTAAAGTCATTCCTGAATGTTGGATGTTCCTTTCTCATCATCCCAGCCTTTAGATATCTTTGTCTTGATTCCAAGGAGCTATTACACTAAGGTGCTCCCTCCAACAATATGACCCAAATAACACCTTCCATGCATTTAATTAATTTATACTCGATAATATCCTTAATTTACGGGAATCGTCGGAATTCCACATAACCAATAACTAATTGTACATTAGTGATCCTGATGATGAAATAAGGTAAATGGACTAGGTTAGGCCTCGTATAACTCCTCCAATTTGCATGAGCCCCCTGTTAACCACCATTTACTCCTCTGGCCAGACTAACATAAACCCACAAGGTTGCCTCCAACTGTAAAGCAGAGGAATCCAAAGATGAGGAAATTAAATTCCTCCCTTGCCAAAGATTGTTTTTCCTAAATCAATGCCATCATAACCTGATGCTCCATCGACTGAACCAGACTGAAATTGAAAATGATACCAGGGTCCCAAACCACCTTATAAGATGTCAAGTATCCTCCGATCAAGGTGTGGTACAATAAGGTACTGACATAAGAGGCCTCATGAAAACTTACAACAAGTAAGGTGACCCAGTGTTGCAACAACTCAATCAACTCGTTAAGGAATTTCTCTGCTAGGGAACCAATCTCATGAAAGAAAAAATTGGTTCTTGCCTCTGTGTCAGTTGTTCAACTGTCTACTACTGAAATCCAAGGGTCCCAAGATAATCTCAAAAAGAAACCACCATGTTGATGTTGTGCCACTTTGATAATCTCAAAAAGGAACCACCATGCTTAGTCTTCCTCCCCCTCCCCTCGTACTCCCACCTGAAATACATGTAATGGTTGAATCTACTACCATGAATAGTATCCTGCATAGGTTTCCAGGTGAAGTCACAACCTGCAAATCCACTACCATACTTGATCTCAAATGTCGAAAAAGAAATTGTGTCCCGATCACTAGCAATGACTTCAGCCTTCTCATGGAATCTAGACATCTATCCACTAGATAGATTTTTCACCTGAGCTGCCCCATACTCAGAAGATATGAAACACTCTCTGCTCCTAGCACTAATATGCAAGGTGTTGGTACAAGAATCCATCTAATTTCCCCTAACCCAAGTGATCATAAGACGCATAAACTCAGTCAACTCCTCAAAAGACCACTCCCCAAATCAACCAACCCTAAGCATCCCAAGAGTAAACTATGGGAAGCAAAAAATGGTCAGCTCATATGTACTGGATGTTAAGTTATCAAACACTGAAGCCCTAGGGTCCCAATATAATCTCCTCGAGGAACCATCACGATGACGTTGTGCCACTCTGATCATAACTATCTAACCCTCATTTCTAGATTGCAACCTCCACTCCTGAAAACCCGGGCTATAATGTTTAGAAGACCTAATTCCACTACTATGGATCATATCCTACAGATACACCTCGGTGGAATCAAAGCCTGCAAGTCCACTGGCATACCCAATCATGGGTAAAGAAAATCTATGCTATCATATAACATGTGCCCCTTGATCTCCTCTCAAAGTGTACCAAAAATGACACAAACCAATCGTGTGATTTCATGGAATCCACATCCAAATGAGGGATCCACTATGCCTCAAACCAACCAACTCCAATTGTTCTACACTAATCAACTATGTGCCTACTAGTATGTACAACTCCTGCCAAAATGTCATGAGAACTGTGTTGTCTAGATCATGGGCAATGCAATCATGCACCCTAAGGAGTCTAAATGCCTCCCTAAAGAACCACTCTTTTACCTATGGTGTCTCATTCTTTGATGAATTATTAGAAATGTAATCCCTGCCATGCACTTCTGGTATACTTGTGTCGAAATATGTCGACACACTCTCCCAACTCTATCATGAGACGAGTGTAGACTGCCATAATCATGATGGACAAGTATGCTCTAAATCGTTCTATTAACAAGTCATGCACTCCTTCACATGTCTCCATATATTGTTCTTGAGACCCTTCCATAAGACCCTCTCTTTGATCTGTTGGTAAGTTTGAAAGTATCCAAGATGCCCCGCCATGGGTGAAACATGTATAAACCTCATGATCTCTTCCCTAAGTGTGGGCTTAGGTACTAAGTATATGATAGATCCATAGTAGATGATATCATCCACTAATATGTACCTATCAACCTGAATATGACCATCCATCAACTGGCAGGAAAATCGGTCCTTGGAATATTCCACCAAAAGGTGGGACTTCCAATCACCTGAAATTTTCGTGAACTAATCCATTGTATCGGGGGTCTCCTCCTGATGTGTCTATACATCCTGGATATTGACCACATGGCCACAATGTAAAACATATGTAATTCAAATCTCCCTGTCCCTTTCTATATGATAACCTGATCAAAAATCAATCTTTGGAGAGTATTTTGTCCCATGCCCGAATATGCTCTCCATCATGCCCCATGACTCACCTAACTTTCTTCAACAATTCTCCCATGTCATGTTGTATATGAGATTGTCAATGAACACCAACATAAACCCATGTAGTTGTGGTGTGAATATGGGGTTCATGTGAGACCAAAGGGTGGAAAATATGTTGGTCAACCCCAATGGCCTGACTAAGAACTCGTGGTGCCCATAATGACACTCGAAAGTAGTCTAGAAATATCCCACTCAAAGATCAATCTCTGAGGAATATACCTCTCCCTGAAGCTCGTCCATCCATTCATCGATCCTAGGTGAAACAAACTCAATGATATGTCTAAATTCCTTGTTTGGAAGTATCCCCAGGTGAATCGTTCTGAAAACCCACCGTGCACCATTGTACACAATTGTATATTGATGTATACCATTGCACACCCATGTATCATCATGTACCACCCTATATCCTAATTGTTCCACTGCATTAATCACTCTACTAATATCAATTGAACCTGGATCCTAGAGTGATGTATCCACATCTGTCCTATATGCAATCCCCCAATCAACTAGTGCATATAATTCCTTGTCAGCTGATCCACAAGGAATTTTCTCAAATTCCCTACCACCTATGTCCTAAGACGAGTGTAGACTGCCATAATCATGTTGGATAGGTATGCTCTGATCGGATTTCACATGAGACTTGCAAGTATCGAAGTGTTTAGGAGGTTTATGGAGTTTCTGAGGGACAGGTCTATTCTCTGCAGGTTTGTTGTGGCATCCTCGTGCAACGAATACAAGGGGTCCTGTGAAGCCCCACTTGTTGTCCAACTCCATCCCGCGAGGCACCACTAGTTATCCAACTTCATCCCATGAGGACCTTTGCAAACTGAAGTGGTTGAGACACTTGGGAACTAGTGGCCAAATTGTTGTCATCGGTGTTGGAGCAGTTTGACTCTATATTCAGTGGGGGTTTGAGACTTATGGGGGTTTGGCATCATTCTTGGAGAGGATTTGGAGATTTGGAGTTAAACCTTATGCAAGTTGGAGGAGGAACCATCCTCTAAAAGGGATTACGGAACTACACCAAGTTTGGGTTTTCAGTTTATGTTTTTTATTTGTCATAGCTGCTACAACAGCCTTAGACATTGTATTAGGTTATCAAGATTCCATTATTAATAAAGTGCCATATTATCTCTTCTAATTTTTGGTGTATGCAACATGTTTTTCAAAATTCCTATCTATGGGTTATGCGCAATATGTTTGTATAAAGTCCTCAATCAATTTAATAACATATAAAGAGTATAACAATAACTATATTTGACAACAAATCTAGAATATTGATATTGGGGATATTACAAGTAATGTGTTAGAAGATATGAGTCTAGTGTCGGATACTCTTTTTCATTGGTTTGTTATTGGAGTGTCTAGTGAGCGTTTTTAACTATCTACATAGATATGTAAATTATATTATTGTGGAGTTTGTTGAATCTTAGTTGGATATGAGAGATTCTCTCCAACAAGATTTTCTCCTAGATTAGAATGTGGAGTTGAGTTATTATCTCGAATTTTAGACGAGATAGTGTGCCTATCTTTAGTCAAATATGTCTATGTATAAATTCATCTTGAGCTCATTGAAATAAATAATTGTATTTGGTGTGTGGTAAGATTGTGTTTAAGTGAGCTTATGTATTTTGTTTCTTCTTCATGTTTTTGCAGTAAATTTGTTTCAGAAGTAGATTTGTTTTAAGAGTCAAAGATTCTTAAAAGGATTGAGAAAGAGACCATGAAGAGAAACCTTGGGTGTGTCTAGGTTTATCATCATCTAAACTTATGAAGACATTCCATGTGAAGTGGTTCTTTAAGTTTTAACATTTAACATTCTATGTTTACCCTTTTATATATATATATATATATATTCACCCTTGCCTTACTTCTTATAATGAACGAACATGCATGTTTTCACATCATTTTGAATTATAAGTGCATTTTAAAAAAACTTATTTAATCTATTCACATCATCATCATGTACTTTTTGCATTTTTAGAGACAATTGCTAATCAATCTTAGGACACGTTTTGGTTTAAAAAAATAATGACAATTGCCATCAATAATAATGAAAAATTAATGAAAAAGTATACATCATCCTAACAAGTGCACAAGATATGTAATTAATGAAGTTACAATAAGTCAAAGAGAGGTATTTTCAACGAACATGCATGTTTTCACATCATTTTGTATTATAAGTGAATTTAAAAAAAAAACGTATTTAACCTATTCACATCATCATCATGTACTTTTTGCATTTTTAGAGACAATTGCTAATCAATCTTAGTACATGTTTTGGTTTAAAAAAATAATGACAACTGCCATCAACAACAATGAAAAATTAATAACAAAGTATACATCATCTTAACAAGCATGTGTAATTAATGAAGTTACAATAAGGCAAAGAGAGGTATTTGCATTCATAAACAAGTAAGCAAGATGATTTATTTCTTAGATAGAAACCATAAAGATGAAAGCTTATATAACCGGTAAACATGAATGATTTTGCGACTAGTAAAGATAAATGCTTATGTAACAAGCTAAGAGGCAACAAAGCTGCAAGTACCTACCAATGTTAATATGCATCTTCCAACCTACTAACATTAATATACGTTTGCCAAGTATTTTTTCAACGCTTTCTCCTTACTTCTACTCCCAAGACCATTGATTTTCCGGTTCCTTATATTGTTACTTTGGTATTGATAGCGTTAGTTAAAAGCGTATCTCACTTGCAATGGAAATCAACATGTATTAATGTGTGACCTTGTCTCTTCTTTGTAAAATCATTGTTATCCTCTGACTGAATGATTCTAGAAATTATTTGTTTTATTTTTCCAGTGAATCTTAATTCCTCGGAGATTATTCATACTATTATGCCATAAAACATTGCATCAATTCCTATTTATATATAAATAATTTTTTTATTTATATATCAATAAGTTCAAAGAATTTCTTATTCCTATCATTAAATTTTTATCATAGAATGTTAACTAAACACGCATAATTGATAGCCTCATCTTAAGCTAATGAGAAAATAATGACAAACTTATTTCTTCTATAAAATTGTACATGTTTTCTATGTCATTAGTTCATTCAATTCAAGCATATGAGTAACCACTCCATGTCTCAAAATCATTGGATTAAATATCTAATAAACTAGAAGCATGTTGTATTCAACTGAATCAGAAAATTCAGTGAGAGACATATAGCTTAGAATGTAAATATAAAATAAAAATGTTAGGCCTCATTCTTGAAATGAGATGCAAAGAAATATTGCATGGTGTATTCAATTGAATCAGAAAATTCGGCGAGAGACATATAGCTTAGAATGTAAATACAAAATAAATATGTTAGGCCTCATTCTTGAAATGAGATGCAAAGAAATATTGTACATTAAACGTGAGGGGTTGTACATTAAATGTATGGAAAAATTTTGCATATACAAATATGTTATATTTGTAAATATATTCTAAGGGGTTGTACATTAAATGTACGAAAAATTAATGTATATACAAATATATTCTATTCCTAAATTATTGGAGCGCCCCGGCCATTAAATATAGCATGGCCTCATAATATATAATAAGTTTGCACAAGTTAGTTTGGTTTTAAGCATCCAACCAGAGAAAACAAAATGATGACAAGCACAACTATATGTGTAGGTTGTGTCATAGAATCCTTAGACATGATGAAAATGTTTCTGAAATGGACATTAAAGCTATAATCTTGTTCATCCCTCTTGAATGTTGGACATAAACTAAACATTATATAATGGATTTACTTAAGACATATAATCATAAAACCAGCATTATATAATGGAGGTAACAGTTTCTGGATGTAATAGGTTGTGAAGTAATTTAATTAGGTACACAGTCTAACTAGAAAGTAGATTGGTCTACTTGTTTGTGTCAGGCCAAAGTTGCAAATCTAAAGAATATATAGTGTGCTCAAAAACATTTATTTATTTAAAAAAGAATAATAACACCATTTCTCAAAGAACCAAATATCTTTAAAGATAGGAATTCATTCTTTGTAATTCCTTTTATAATTGTGGTAGTTGCCAGCAGCCACACCCATTTTTATTAAAAAATATCAGAAAAGTTAATTTCCAAATCCCACGAGTCCTAAAGAGGTAGGGAGTGCCACTATCTAGTGGAGAACGTGGCACATGTGGAGTTCAATGAGGGAATGGATGTCAGCTGGTTTGTTTGTCTGTTAATTTCTCTCGAAGTAGTAAAGTAGCTTCTGTGAATTAATTCCACTGAAAAGAAGGTATCTTATGTGAGTTAATTCCACTGAAAAGGAAATACAGGAAAATATTTGTCTTTTGGTCCACTAAAAAGAAATACAGAAAAATATGTGTCTTACGGTGAAAGTCAGATCGGATATTAGGTTATGTGTTATGTTGTGTTTATCGTGATCTTCTCTTTCAGAAGAGTCGACCTTGTTGCGATCTCTAGAGATGGTATCAAAGTGGCGATGTAAGAGGTATTTATTTGGTTGATAAATTACTTTACTATGTCCAAATGCTAGTCTGATATTTAAACATTTGTGGATCATTATGTAAGTTTTGGGGCCTAGAAAATATATTTTGATGGTATTGAAGGCAAATTGCTATAATGACATAGTTATCTCATTGGAAGAAGTATTATGTACATATCTTTAAAGAAAATTTTGTGGGATCCGTGAAAATTTTTGGGTTGTTTTGATTCTATCCTTTTTTATAATAATTCTAGTCTCAAGATATGTTTTTTTTAGGTGTGGACGGAGAAAATGGCACTTCCAAAACCTATGGATAATTGGAGTGAAAAATAAATCAAAACTATGTATGAAAGTCTTATACCATGTAAGAAATAAAAACTATGCCATGGAAGTCTTAGACGACTATGTTCTAGTATATGAATAATATAAGCATCTCTTGCAAAGAGGAAGAACATCTATAATAGAAAGGATGATGGATTTGTTTATGAATACAGGATATTTTAAGGAGCAATATTCCTCAAGTAATAATGTTATATTGGAGAGAATCCATCAAATTACCTTTCTCTTTGTTTCACTGAAAATTGCAATTTTTTTATGCCAAGTTCTGGAAAAAACATGAAGATGCCATCAAAGTCTAGCATGAGACCATCACTGCAATGAAAGTTGGGACTGTTGGATTACTGAGAGTGGGAGTGAATCAGTAATAGAGCAATTGAATCATTTTTAATTATATAATGCAAGTGTTATATCAGTGTAGCATTATCATCCAATAATTGCAGAGTAAATAAACAATGAACAAATGAGCAATCATACACATACACATTACACTAGTGTTTTTACGTGGAAACCCAAAGCAGGAGAAAACCAGGGAATTTTTTTTCTTATATGTCTTGAATAATTACATTCATTGGAAGCACCAACTTCGTTTGTTTTCCAGTTGCAACTGGAAGGAGGCTCCAACCCCCTAGTTTCTCAGGCTACAACCTAAGGGAATCTCCAACTCCCCAATTCTCTGACTACAACCAAAAGGAGGCTACGACCCCCTAACTTCTCCGGCTACAACCGGAAGGTGGCTACAACCACATGTCCTTGCCCCGTCCAACCGCCCTAAAATATAAATTCCAAATGTAGACAACTTGTCACTGTCACTGAATCAACCACTGCCACTGTCAACCTGTACCAATAACCTGTAACAACCTGTACCAATCAACCTGCACCAAAAAACCTGTACCAATAACCTAAACCAACATGTACCATGCATCAACCTTGACTCATCAAGATGTACCAACATCATCAAATATACACCTCATGTATGTGCCAACTCATCAACTATACACCTCATGTATGTGCCAACTCATCAA
>SNQJ01S0003242.1:42307-85367 GCA_010110895.2 Picea sitchensis
CCAACATGTACCATGCATCAACCTTGACTCATCAAGATGTACCAACATCATCAAATATACACCTCATGTATGTGCCAACTCATCAACTATACACCTCATGTATGTGCCAACTCATCAACTACTTGTCGCAACCATGTACCCAGCATGTACCTCAACCATATACCAAAAATATACACCAATATAACCATCAAAAGTTGTTTAACAATTCATCACTCTATCCATTAAAAAAAAACATAAACCCTTACATCAAACCATGTGCTACAACCTCACTGTTATGTAGCCTCAACCTAAACCAACAACTTCAACAACACATCACAACCAAAAGACCAATACCCATATGCCAAATACCAAAAACAAAATACCAATTGTATCCCTCAAAAAATCTCATATATGCAGCAATATTGAACATCCAATACCATCTCAAGAGATAAACCATAACTCACAAAACATACCTCAAACAAGATGTGCCATATCTCTCATAAATAGACCCCAACCATGTTGTTGCCGCGATTTCTATGCCATGATTTTTATGTCGCACTTTTTCTGTCGCAATGTTTCTGCCGCACTTTTCCTGCCGTGATTTTTCTGCCACACTTTTTCTGCCGCAATTTTTCTACCGCACTTTTTTTGCCACGATTTTTCTGCCGCTATTTTTCTGTCGCATTTATCCTACCACACTTTTTCTGCCGCACTTTTCCAACCGCACTTTTTCTGCTGCAAAGTTTCTCTATCAATAATACCTGCCCAAATAACCTTTCACAAAAATAGATATTCAATGATATTCAAGTGTGATTAAAATGAGAGAGCCTTGCCTCTTATTTATACTTTCATGTAGCATTCCACTTTCCTTATTTTAGGGAGTTATCCATTAACTTTATTATTTAAACAATTTCTTTTGCAAACACTTTGACTTTTTGGGGCTTCTAGATGACTCATGAGGGTCCTCCAACTTCACATGGCCATAACTCTCTAACTATGAGGAGCTATGTGACGTTCCACATACCATCGAAAAATGGCATGACAAGCATTATCCATCTAGGATAGTTTCACTGACAAATTCACTAACCTTCATCTCATTATTCCACAATTAAGCATGGGTTCTCTAACCATACTTCTAGGATAACTCAATCTACAAAGTGTCTTCCTGTGAGGGATTTCACCATAAGGGGACCACTTTGGAGTTCATCCATTTGTACTTCTTATCAACCATGACAAGACAATAATGAGTCATCTTTACATCAAACAAACTTGGTTCCATTACCCAAACCTTTGTGCTACCGAACTTTCTTCAAGGGTTGACATCAATGACAACCAACCTTAATCAACAATCTCCCCCTTTGGCATTGATGGCAACACTATGATGAAATACTGAAATCATGCCATGCAATACTGAAGTCATATCACTCATGATCTCCCTGGAACCATGCCTTTGTTCTTTGCATCTCTGTGACCTTTGCTCCCCCTGGAACCATTCCTCTATCATTTGCATTTGATAAATCTCTCCCCCTTTTTCATCAATGGCAAAGGAATATTTCCATCTGGGGTTGCTCCCCCTGATTGAATTGCCCTCTTTATGGTGCTTCCTCGTGTACATCTAAGACATATAAGATAATCATTCAAAAGCATTCATTTTGGAGTAGAAATAACTCTGAGTCTCTGGCGAAGATACTCAAAGGCTTCCCATGGAAGTGGTTTTGTAAAGATGTCTACCACTTTTTTCTTTTGTGCCCACATACTCAACTTTGATGTTCTTTTCTACAACTTGTTCCCGTAGAAAGTGATACTTGATTGGAATGTGCTTTGTCTTGGAGTGCATCACCGAGTTCTTTGAGATATTTATGGCTCTTGTATTATCACAATAGATTGGAATGGGCTCATCATACTCAACCTGTATATCTGTCAGAGTTTGTTTCATTCAAAGAACCTATGTACAACATGTTGTTGTTGCAATATACTCTGCCTCGGCTGTAGATAAAGATACAGATGATTGTTTCTTACTTAGCCATGATACTAAACACTCACCCAAGTAGAACTTTGCTCCATTGGTGCTTCATCGGTCATCAATACAACCTGTCTAATCTGCATCTGTGTAGGAAATATGTGATAGATCCTTTCCTTTTGGATACCATAATCCAAACTCGTATGTTCCTTTGAGATATCTGAAAATCCTCTTCACTGCTAATACATGTGATTCCTTTGGTGCTTCTTGAAATCGTGCCACCTGTCCAACTGCCTGCATTACATCTAGTCTGGGTGTTGTCACATATAGTAGGCTACCAATCATTGACTTGTATTGCCTCTGATATGTAGACTTTGAATCATCATCTTTGCTCAACTTGCAACTGGTTTGCATGGGAGTGATAATTGGTTTGCAATCTTCCATTCCGAACCTCTTTAGCGTTTCTCTGATATACTTGGTTTGAGAAATAAAAATTCCTTGGTTTCTTTGACGTATCTGAAGTCCCAGAAATAAGGATAGTTCTCCAAGTAATGACATTTCAAATTCATTTTTCATATCCTTTGCAAATTTCTAGCTTAACCTGTCATCATCACTACCAAAAATAATATCATCAACATAAAATTCAATTATTAAAATACTATCTTGACGTACCTTGATGTAGAGGTTGTTGTCTGCACTTTCTTTTTTGAACCCTGCCTATTGTAAATATTTATCCAGTCTAGAGTACCATCCTCTAGGAGCTTGTTTTAGACCATACAAGGCCTTCTTTAATTTACACACATAATCTATGTTCTCTGACAACTGAAATCCTTCTGGTTGTTCAATGTAGACTTCTTATTCAAGTTCCCCATTCAGAAAAGATAATTTTATGTCCATCTGATACACTTTAATATTTATGGAGCATGCATAAGCTAAAATCAATCGGATTGTTTCCATTCTAGCAACTGGGGAAAATGTCTTTTCAAAGTCAATTCCTTCAACTTGTGCATATCTTTTACATACCAATCTATCTTTGTTCCTTGTAACGTGTCCATCTTCATTCAATTTATTCATGTATACCCACTTTGTGCCAATCATATTCTTATCCTTTGGTCTTGGAACAAATTCCCAAGTGTCATTTTTCTCTATTTGATCCAATTCTTCATCCATGGCATTATTCCAAAATTTATCCTTGCTGGCCTCTTCAAAACAGGTTAGTTCAATTGTAGATGAGAGTGCTAGGTGTGTTTGTTCTAGTGAACGCATTCTTCTTCTAGTCTCAACTCTTGCATCTCTGTTTCCGATAATCTGATCTGAAGGATGATTCTTCTATACTCGCCTGCTAGGTGTATTTGGAGGAACTTGTTGAACTTGCTCTTCTGCTTCTGTCGGATCCTCTTCATCTTCCCCTTCTTTCTCATCTTTTTTTTCTTCTTCATAAAATTGTTCCATTGATTCATTTTCTTCTTCCTTTAATAATTTTCTACCTATTTCATCAATTGTTACGTTGATTCTTTCCACAACTTTGTTCAATCTTAGGTTGTAACACTTGTATGCTTTCCTTTCACTTGAGTAACCAACAATTACTCATTTGTCCACACGACAATCAAACTTTCCCATTCTACCATCTTCTCTTTTGATGTAGCATTTTCTCCCAAAAAATCTGAAGTGCTTCCCATTTGTTGGTCTTCCTTTCCATAGCTCGTAGGGAGTTTTGTCAATGTTGTTTCTAAGAATTACTCTATTTTGAATGTGAACTGTTGTATGCACTGTCTGTGTCCAAAAAATATCTATCAATTTGGAATCCATTAGCATTGTTCAAGCCATTTCGTGTACTGTCATGTTCTTTCTTTAAACAACTTCATTCTGTTGAGGTGTCCTAGTAACAGAGAATTGTCTTTGTATTCCATGACTGTTGCAGTAGTCCATAAATTCCTTTGAAGTTAAATCTCCTCCATTATTAGATCTCAAGCATTTTATTTTTGAATCCATTTCATTTTCAACCATTTTCTTGTAGAACTTGAAGTTTTCAAAAGCTTCTGACTTATTCTTGAGAAAGCAAACTGCAGTCATTCTTGTATAATCATCAACTAATAACATAAAGTATTTCTCACCTTTTAAATCATTTGTTATATTTGGTCCAACTAGATCCGTATGCACAATTTCCAGTGGTATTGTCGTTGAATATTCCTTTGATTTGAATTTGGTCTTTGTTTTCTTTCCTTGTTGACAATGCTTGCATAAAGTGTTGGTTGGTTTCGTGATCTAGGGCATTTCTCTGACTGTTTCTCTTTTGCTGACTTTGACAAGGTTATCAAAATGTATGTGACCCATTATTTTGTGACATAGCCAACTTTCATCTTCCTTTCCTAGACAACACTTTTAATTTCCAATTTCACTTAACACATATATGTTGCTTGAAGTTCTCGCAACTGTAGGAATCAATTTTCATGAACCTTCTTTTCTTATTTCGCACTTTTATGAATCAAAAGTAACTTTATGACCTTGGTCACACATTTGACTCACTCTTAGAAGATTATGTTTCATATCTTCTACTAGTAGAACATTTTCTGCTTTTGTATTCTTATTCCCAATTCTGATTGTGTCTTTTCCAATGATTTTAGTTGAATCGTCATTTCTGAAGGAGATTGATTCATCTATTTCTTTTCTTTAAGTAAGAAACCAGTCTCTATCACCTATCATGTGTTTTGAACAGCCACTGTCAACATACCAACCACGTTTCTTCTTCTTATATTGTAGAGCGAGTGTGCATTCTTCATTTCTATACTGATTATGATTTCTTATCCATGTCCTTTTCTGAGGTTCTAGTCTGTGACTGTTGTTATTATGTTGCGATTCTCTAGGAGGGATTGTCATTCTGCAATATTTGGACATGTGTCCAAAGTTGTTACATTTGTAACATTCCACTTCAGTGCTCAAGGATTCAAACTTGTTGTAACTTCTTCTCTGTGTTTCACTAGGCCTTCTTGGATAACCCTTTTGTGTATGATTTTCAAAGTTGTTTATGTTCCTGTTGTTAGCTCTGCAATTCACAGATTTATGTCCAAAATTATTACATGCATAACATAAAACAAAAAATATAGTTTGATACTTGGGAGTTGAATATCTTTTAAAAGGAGGTACTCTTATGAATTATTTTTCTTCCTGAGCCCTATATATCGGTTGGTGATTTTGAAATCTGAATCTTCTCGGTGGAGGAGTGTCCCTGTAATCTTCCTTGTAGATCTTCCTATCCCCTTTGATTGTTTTTGCATAGCTTTTTGGATATGTTTCTTTCTCTGTTGTTTTGGAATTGATCCATTTTCTGTCTGATTGTATCTAAGTCTGTACTTGTCATGATGAGGTTTTTGATTGCTGATAATTTCATCCAAAACGTTTGAGTTGTTCTGCATATTTTTCTTTTAAAGATCATTTCTTAATGTGACAATCTATGCTTCCAAATTTCCAATGATCTTGTCTTTTTCTTCTAGCTGTTCTTTGAGTGTTTCTTCAATTATTTTATCTTATTCTATTTGAACCTTCAAATTTGTGATCATTTGTTCTAGTTCTTGAGTGTCTTCTTTCTTGTCTAGTCTCGCTTGTAGTTTCTTGTTTTTCTTCTTTTCTCTTCTGATAACTTCTATGGCACACATCACTTATTCTCGGTAGTCAACTTATGCCTCTTCATATTCTTCTTTGGAGTCTTCTTTATCATAGTCTTTTACTTCCATGAATAGAACTATTTATGTCTCACTGTCACTAACTTCATCTTCATCCGATGATGAGATGTCTTCTTTGGTGCATAAGCTTTTCTTGAAAACTTTCTTTGTGGTTCTTTTTCCTTTATATGTTTGTTTCCCATTTGAGTAACCTTCATCATTTCTCTTTTTCTTTTGAGGACATTTGTTAGAAAAATGACCAATATCATCACAATTAAAACAAATCAAAGGAAGCTTACCTCTATACATGTCGTTGGTTCCCTTGTTCAATCTTTTGACAAAGTTGGCCACTTCTTCATCATCTTTTGAGACGTCATTGTTGTTGCCAAGTTCTTTTTATTTTTGCTTTGACTTTTTGGATGCTTTCAAGGTTGCTTCTTTAGTATCTAGATTTTCATGTTCAATTCTCATTTCATATGTTGTGAAGATTCCACATAATTTGTCCATGCTTATTGAGTTCAGATCTACTCTTTCTTCTAGTGTTGATATCTTAGGGTTAAGTCCCATAGGAAGAGATCTTAGTACCTTTTGAACAATTATAGATTCTTTGATTTCTTCTCCCAATCCTATGATTGCATTTACTGTTTCATCAACTCGTAAAAATTAAGCTGCAATATTATCATATTCCTTCATCTTAAGTTTATCGAACTGACCTCTGTAAGTTTGAAGCTTTGCTTATTTGACTTTTGAATCTCCTTCATAAATATTTCAAAGTTTGTCCCAAATATCTTTAGCGTATTTACAATGTGAAACTTTGGTGGATACCATTTCACTAAGACCATTCAGAAGTGCATTTGTGGATTTGGAATTATTCTGACCGAGTTTCACTACTTTGTCATTTATTGGTGGAACTGTTGGTACTGTGTATCCATCTACAATTTATTGCCAAATTTCAAATCCATGTGCATGTATATATGTATTCATCCTTATACTCCAAAATGCATACTTTTGTCCATCAAATTGTGGTATTCCATTTTTCTACAAGTTGTTTCTCTCCATGATCTTCCTTTCAGTGATTAAACTGGTTTTTGAAGGAACCCACTCTAATACCAATTGTTGGATTACTGAGAGGGGGGGTGAATCAGTAATAGAGCAATTGAATCCTTTTTAATTATATAATGCAAGTGTTATATCATTGTATCATTATCATCCAATAATTGCAGAGTAAATAAACAATGAACAAATGAGCAATCATACACATACACAGTACACCAATGTTTTTACGTGGAAACCCAAAGCGATATAAAACCACGGAATGATTTTTCTTATATGTCTTGAATAATTACATTCATTGGAAGCACCAACTTCCTTTGTTTTCAAGCTGCAACTGGAAGGAGTCTCCAACCCCCTAGTTTCTCAGGCTACAATTTGAGAGAAGCTCCAACTCCCCAATTCTCTGACTACAACCAAAAGGAGGCTACAACCCCCTAAGTTCTTCGGCTACAACTGGAAGGTGGCTACAACCACCTGTCATTGACTCATCCAACCGCCCTAAAATATAAAAGCCAAATGTGGACAACCTGTCATTGTCATTGAATCAACCACTTCCATTGTCAACCTATCACTGTCAACCCATACCAATAACTTGTAACAACCTATACCAATCAACCTGCACCAAACAACATGTACCAATAACCTAAACCAATATGTACCATGCATCAATCATGCATCAACCTTGACTCATAAATATGTATCAACATTATCAACTATACACTGCATGTATGTACCAACTCATCAACTATACACCTCATGTATGTGCCAACTCCTCAACTACTTGTCTCAACCATGTACCCAATATGTACCTCAACCATATACCAAAGACATACACCAATGTAACCATCAAAACTTATCTAACAATTCATCACTCTATCCATAAACCAAATACCATAAACCCTTACATAAAACCATGTGCCACAACCTCACTATTATGTAGCCTCAAGCTAAACCAACAACTTCAACAACACATCACAACCAAAAGACCAATACCCATATGCCAAATACCAACTATATCCCTCAACAAATCTGATATATGTAGCAATACTAAACATCCAATACCATCTCAAGAGCTAAACCTTGGCTCACAAAACATACCTCAAACAAGATGTGACATATCTCTCATAAATAGACCCCAACCATGTTGTTGTTGCGATTTTTCTGCCGCGATTTTCCTGCTGCACTTTTTCTGTCGCGATTTTTCTGCCGCGATTTTTCTATATTGATTTTCCTGCCGCACTTTTCCTGCCACAATTTTCTGCCGCCCTTTTTCTACCGCGATTTTTCTGCCGCACTTTTTCTGCCATGATTTTTCTGCCGCACTTTTTCTGCCACACTTTTTTTGCCGCACTTTTTCTGCTGTAAATTTTCTCTATCAATAATACCTGCCCAAATAACCTTTCACAAAAATAAATATTCAATGATATTCAAGTGTGATTAAAATGAGAGAGTCTTGCCTCTTATTTATACTTTCATGTAGCATCCCACTTTCCTTATTTTAGGGAGTTATCCATTAACTTTATTATTTAAACAATTTCTTTTGCAAACACTTTGACTTTTGTGGGCTTCTATATGACTCATGAGGGTCCTCCAACTTCACATGGCCATAACTCTCTAACCGTGAGGAGTTATGTGGCATTCCACATGCCACCAGAAATGGCATGACAAGCACTATCCATCTAAGATAGTTTCACTTAAAAATTCATTGGCCTTCATCTCATTATTCCACAATTAAGCATGGGTTCTCTAACCATACTTCTAGGATAACTCAATCCGCAAAGCGTCTTCCCGTGAGGGCTTTCACCATAAGGGGACCACTTTGGAGTTCATCCATTTGTACTTCTTATCAAACATGAAAAGACAATAATGAGTCATCTTTACATCAAACAAACTTGGGTCTATTACTCAAACCTTTGTGCTACCGGACTTTCTTCAAGGGTTGACATCAATGACAACCAACCTTAATCAACAGGGACTTTATGAACAGTTATGTGAAATGATAAAGGGAGAAAGTTAGTTGTAGTGTGGTCGCTTGTGCTTCTGCTTTAATTTTTGTAAAGGTTGTGCTTTCAAGATGCTTTTCCATTCTCTCATACTTTCATCCTTTCATCAATTAGGTAAATGGAATTTTTCTTCCCTCCCTTCCCTTTTCATTTCATTACAAGGAGGGATTGCATTTTATGTATTGAAATCATGCCTAGTTAGTTCATGAGTCAGATAAATGGAATTTTGTATATGATACTGTAACCATTAATTTTGCAAAAAATGATTGAATAGATAAATTCAATGCTTAATCAATATACACATTTTCAGCAACCAAACAATAAAAAAAATTATTTCAAATAGTAAAGTAACAACATATATATTTAACATCAGGTAACTCTCAAAAGTAAAGTTTTAAATCTCTCACACTTTGATTGTTTTTTCATACCTTTTCCCTAGCAGATACAACTGATGCCTGCTCTCACTCGATGATAGCATGTATGAAGAATAATAATAGAAAAGTGGATGCCTTGAAGGTTGAATGCAACGAACCTGTTGGAGAGGCCGAGAGGAAAGAGTTGTATATTCATTGGAGACGCCACCAATAGTAATCAGTGGGAATCCTTCATCTGTATTTTGAGAATGGTAGTGCATGCCACAACATGCTCAAGAAACCCACTGAAATGAGTAAGTACCTCTCACAGTATCCTACAACAATGAACAAAAACAACCTCAACATAGCGATTAACATTGTCACTATGAATTTTGTTATGTCCAAAAGGCTTATAACAAAATAATAATAATAATATGCTCTAGTGTGTAGCCTGAATTCATAAACTATATCTAATTTGAACTATCATTCATGTGCCTATGTAGATTTAGGCATTGTTCATTCAACAATATAGTATAATGCCAAAATCTCATTGCACTTATGTACAACTCTTTTGCAGCCAACGCCAACGACTAAATCATTGTGGTTGTGACAATATATTTATTATGTTGAATACCATAGTGCCATCTGCATAAATTGCAAAGGGTGCGTTTAAGTTCATATTGAATGTTTGTATTTAGAGTCAACGAGGATATTGTTGATATTCTTGCATAGTTGAATGGGTTTTTAAATACATGTGATAATTACTTTTTCAATCTCTTTCTGTAATTACTATGACAAGTTGTTGAATAGATATCACTAGTTCTAGTAGACAATCGGGAGACAGTAAAAATAAAGAGAGTGCATAATATTGTATTCCATGCTTCTATGTGTGTCCAGGATTCCTCCTCCAACAATGTGAACCGTCTGGAATAGGCCTCTGTTTCAAAGATTATGATAGAATGAGCCCCATTTGAAGAATACTTGCGTCCTGTCCATTTGTTCTGCAGCGTATTCTCCCAAACCTTGGCCAAAATAAGAACAAAAAACATCACATGCAATTGACAATGTTTAATTGATTCTTCTCATGCAGATTAATTCCTTTGTCTTAGCCTGAGAAGTTTTAGAAATTTCTTTACCATTTCTCACTGCCTAAGAGATCATAGTCTCCTCAATTGAATGAACAACCTCCAACTCAACCTCATCTATTATGAATTTCAACAGCAACAGTAGGTTGCTCCTATTCAACTCCCATTTCATCCACAACTAGCTTATTGTGGTGGTTATGCAAATAGTAGTCTCTTTACATTATCCTACAACAATGATCGAAAACAACCTACACAACTTAGTGATTAAAATTGTTATTATGAATTTTATGAATTTTGCTATGTTCGGGAGGCTTATAACAAAATAATAATAATAATAATAATATGCTCTAGTGTGCAATCTGAATTCAGAAATTGTATCTAATTTGAACTATCATTCATGTGCCTATGTAGCTTCAGGAATTGTCCTTCAATGAGAGATATCCACAGGTCCTTCACAATGACAAAATGTTGCAACTCTTAGCTTGGTTTAATAGTTAGAGGTTGTTGAGTAAAAGAATCCAAGTGGAGCATTGCATGCACACTGCACACAGATGGCTCCATCATCTAAGTGGATCGTTTCCCTCATGCATGCAGAGGCTTCAAATCTAGTGAGAGGTTGGGGATTTCAAAATCCGTCACAAGTTAGAGTTTGGACGTTGGGAGCTTCAAATCCTGTCATAAATGTCAAAGAAAAGTGCCACAACCTCTGAAAATGCCAATCATATAATTTATATAAATTTATTTTGGAAATTAATTTATAAATATGACAATTCACCCAAAAAAATCGCTACATACCAGGCGAATTAGGTCATATCAAAACGATTTCAACCAATAAAAAATCCAGTATAAGAAATTTGAAAATTCGAAAAATGTAATTCTTTAAAAAAAAAAAAGAATAATAATAATATTAAAAAAAACATAGGTTAGAATTTGCAAATTAATGGAATTTTGAACCATACCAGTTGCTATAGTACATGCTTTGGCAGGTACTAACTAGAAAGTTTCTTCTTTTTTCTGAAATTGTACTATGATTTTCACTAGGTAAATGTAATAACCGATTTTTGTTATTATTATTATGTATTTTGGATTATTTTGTATTACCATACTCAAAACCTTTAAAAAGATGAATGCGTATGCAAGTGCTATTAGTTTTAGTTATTGGTATCAAGTACAATTTTTTTTTTTCTTTGTGATATGTAGTATCCCCATTACTAAATTCAGCAATTTAAACCTTTTTGATATCATTAAAATCAATGCAATATAATATATTAAAATTCTTTTTTGTTTAATAGCATTATAAATACATGAATGCAAATCCATTAAACATTCACACATCATCATGTACATTTCTTAAAACTCATAGTAATACACAACAAATAAATCCCATTAAACATTCACATAGCAGCACATAATTTACTCAAGAATAGAGTTTATGCATAGCAATTAAATTCCATGAATAGGGACATAAAAACAAAGGTAAAACACTTATATTTTTATCAACGAATGTGCAACCAGCTACAGGGGATGGATGTTCCTCCTAACCATAGATTTTTTTCTCCAGATCTCAGCAATAAATCACCCATGAGCTTGGGATACGAATCCACAAGAGAGATTGTCTCTATTGTCCACTCACATCCCAATTTTACCCACGACAAACTAATTTTCCTACATCTATCTCAATCCACCAACTCTCTTCCCCTCAACCTACACAACCCAAGGAATGGGATCCCCCTTCACTGTACACAATCCCTTAGGCCTTCCCACTTCCCTCTGGGGCTCTAGCATAGGTTGGTCAGGAATCTCTCTTATTGGGGGATCCAGCAATGTCAGTTGCAACAATAAAACTTCACAGCAACAAGCTCAATGTTGTATGGTAATCACTCAAATAGAATCTCACTCTATAGGCCTAAAAACCTACCTCTTCATGAATTTACAACTCCAACAAGCTGCCACACATGTCCACTATGGTTGTCTTCAAGATCCAACACATTATTTTCCTTGTTGTCCCAAAAACTAACTATAAAAACTGCTTACCTTCCCCATTCAAATTTTCTTTATTTTCTCATGCTTGCTTGACTCTCACTCTTCTCCAAAAGTACTTACTTGACTCTCACACTTCCCTCATGCTTGCTTGTACACAGCCCATTCTCTCAATAACTATGTGAAGTGACTTTGCATGCCCACCCTTTTACATGTGTTTAACGATTAGGGATTTGATACACTCGAGAGGAAATTAGAAGGTTTAATACACAATGATAATTTTAGAAAAGTGTCTTGGGATTAATATACAAGAATACTTCCCCCTTGGACCCTTCTCTTAGAAATTCCCCTCTCTTGTGGACACTTCGCCCCCATTACTCCATCTGTGTTTATTTGCAGTCGACATTACATTTTATTTTATTATCATGATATACAATGTTTACATATTACATATTCGGGTCCACAGGCATACATCATATCTACATTATATATTGCTAATGTGGGGATTAAAAATGGGGATGTTACATGATGCATTCTACATTTATGGTTTGGCATTTGTAAATTAAAAATCAATTTGAATTCATTTGGATTAATTAAAAATCAATTTGAACTGAATTCCGATATCATAAATAATTTGTATTTTTATCAAAAGTGTTGGACAAAGGTCTAATTCTCAATTTTCTACCAAATTTAACTAAAAATGAAATGTTTTATTGTAAGGAACTTATTTCAAATGAATTTTCAACATGGAATTTCACAAAAATAGGAAGATTTTATATAGATTCGTATTTAATTTATGCCCTTGTATATTGCAACACATTTGACAACCTTCCCTGAGACTGACTCTATACAAATATGGTATTTAATGTTGTGGAAGAAAAGGGCTTGCCACCATTTTTACATAGTTCAAGTTTATTTTTGTTTATCGAGTTAAGAAGTTGTTAACAATGATTGAGCTAGACATGTTGGTTGAGGCTAAGGACATTCTTGAGAAAGAGGGAGATTATTTCTATGAGGACGAATACACTTAGTTTGACTTTATGGTTTCAAAGGAAAACCTTGACATCTTTCAAAAGCAATTTGTGATAGATATATTTTAACATAAATTTGTAGGGCCCAAAGGGGTTGGATCCAATGGTGGAAAGTGAGGAGTTTTTCACCATTAGGCAAGGTTCAATTCTCATGAGGGCCTAACCTGAAGCCATGGGGGCACCTTGAGGTAGTGTTTGAATGTGTGGTTGCGCCCAGAGATACTATATTAAATGGTATCGTGACCCGTGCACACATAAGTGGATCAAAGACCACCCCCATTTCCTTCAAAAAAAGATGTCCCGAAGGTGTAGAACAGTCGATGACGGAGTGTGTTGTTAACGCACTCTATGATGTTAAAGTCATTGGTTTGAAACCTACGGGGGGAAAAAATACATCCATGTTAAGGGTTGGTGTGGCTCAGGCCGGGTGCGATCCCTGGCTGATTTTGATGGCTTAGATTCCCCTGAGTCACAGTTTCTCAGCCACAAGCTAGTCCCGTAGGTCACGGACAAACTAGCAAAAAAAAAGAAACATAAATTTGTAGACATGCTCTAAAATGGTTTCAGTTTATAAATGGAAAATAAGAAACAATTTATGTATGTACCATTTTCGTCTGATGGATATTATGTTAAGGATATTGGACATTTCAAACATGTTATTTGGGAGATGAACACTTTTAATTTGAAGGAGGTTGAGGACATCCCATGGTATCACCCAAAGGGGACATTTAAAGGCCATACAATATCTATTAGATATGGTTCAATTTTTCCAAAATCCAGACTTCGGGATAAAAGAAAAAATGTGTAATTAAGAAATGAGGGAAAATGTGTTGGAGGTTCACATATAAAGCATATTTGAATGATCATAACTTAATCAACATTAGCACATAATAAGAAAAATAACTAGTTCATTAAGAGAGAATACATCACCATAGTCAAGCCATCAACACAAGAGACAAAGATATCCCATGGTTAGCTTTGGTACCCTAATATTCAATAAGTACATAATTTAGATCATCATTTCAATATATGATGCATACAACAATATCATCCAAGAATGATGAACTGATCAAATGAGGCTAAAGGATCCTCAATATGTATGATATAGGTGGATATCGGTGGCCACCCACCTATTCCAACTGGCTCACATATAGATGTCGTCTTGGCAGTTTCATTTTTTATCTCAATGGTTTTATTTCTAGATTTTAGTGTCCCAAACTTCTGTGGTTGTTTTGAGGCCCTAAACAACGTTTTTTGGGCCCGCCACAATCCCACCTAAAACGAGTTATCATGCGCCTAAAACGAAGATCATATGCAAAAGTTACGACCCCGAGAAGTTGATGTACCAACTTACCCCAAAGGGGCCCANTAGCTTTGGTACCCTAATATTCAATAAGTACATAATTTAGATCATCATTTCAATATATGATGCATACAACAATATCATCCAAGAATGATGAACTGATCAAATGAGGCTAAAGGATCCTCAATATGTATGATATAGGTGGATATTGGTGGCCACCCACCTATTCCAACTGGCTCACATATAGATGTCGTCTTGGCAGTTTCATTTTTTATCTCAATGGTTTTATTTCTAGATTTTAGTGTCCCAAACTTCTGGGGTTGTTTTGAGGCCCTAAACAACGTTTTTTGGGCCCGCCACAATCCCACCTAAAACGAGTTATCATGCGCCTAAAACGAAGATCATATGCAAAAGTTACGACCCCGAGAAGTTGATGTACCAACTTACCCCAAAGGGGCCCACGTGACTTTTGGCACTTCATCTCCTAGGGTTAGGTTTTTTTATGTCTAGGCTTTTGAAATTCATGTTTAATGTAAAAAGGCCTTTGGAGCCTCATTGTACTCATCTTCTTGCGAATGAGTGCAGTCGTCACATCTCTTCTCAGAGATAAGCCGCCATCATTCTAGCAATCTTGTTTTAGTCTGCATTTTACAATTTCAACATATTTCCTTATTAAATAGAAACCAAATTTTACTATATCTCTATTATTTTTCATTGTATCTCTATGTTAATAATACATATATGTATTAATTTCGTTCTTCTCATAAAATCTAGATCAATCTAAGTTTAGATTCTTCAACTAAAATCTCAAGTGTGGGACCACAACCCACAAAATGTCCACATAAGTTTTCCAATACACCATATAAATTGGGTTACATATGCCCTAAGAGGACCCAATTGACATCATCGATCACCCCCATTCAGTCAAATCCCATGGTCGATCATTCCAGTAAACAGTGACCTCAATGGATTGGATTCGATAGCTACAAGTTGGTTTTACATATATCAAACATTTCAATGCTCCCTCCTAAACACAACTTCGAGGTCAATCGTAAAATTACATCAACATGCCCTCTTAATTTTAATTGAGTAGGGAAAAATACAAAATGAGAAATGGTGTCAAATAATAAACTAATCAACATGGGGTACAAGAATGCTCTCTATGGAGAGCCTATAGAACTACCACCTCCAAAATAAAAACTTCACACTATCCTCAAAAAATAGAGAAACAACTTAAGTGCTAAGATAACAATGGAGAGTCTATAATATAGACCTCCCAAATGGCTCCATACAAGATGGTGAAGGAATAAGAGCATATGCACAAGTGGTTAGAACAACAACTCAAATACCCTTAATGTTGTCAATAAACAATCTCCATGTTGTCAAAAAAAATGTCAGTTGATTAGTGGACCAATGATCAATATTCCATTCAATTAATCGACTACAGAGTCATCGAATATTAAGTTGGTTTTATGTTAGAAAAACAGGATCATGGAGCAATAAAATAAAACAAATGCAGAAATAAAACACGGAAGATACACAATACAATAGAGACATGGATATACGTGGTTCACCCAATGTGGGCTACGTCCACCAAAGAAATTGCCAGGTCCTTCCTTTATTATTATCTAGCAAATGAAGAGATACAACCTACAGCACACTCTTTGTAACTTGCTCTTATTTCTCTCACAGTCTCCTAACTCGGAATACAATATTCGCAATGATACATAGCCTCAATACATTTCCCTCATAAAAGAGGATTGCCTTCTAGGGAAAAAAACCCTAACATAACTTATACCATCAGATATGTGACCTTATAATGAATGGTTCAGATTTACTATGAAATTACAATATACATTTACAAGGCAATTTTTCCTTCGGGGACTTCGCCCCCGGACCCCGTAGAGGGGGTAACCCCCCTCTTCACTCCCCCACATGGAAGAGTGTACATTCTTTCGGGGTGTAAATTTCTTTCACTCTACATGGAAGAGTGTACATCTTCGGTGTAAATTATTCAGCAGTATAAACATACGAAAAACAAAGACCCTTGAATCGAAGACAACAAGTGTCCATAACCACAATCTCCCCAGCTTGAGACTAAATCAAAAACTCCACCGTTTTTGTATATGTTTGACTATGATCCTTCTTGGACCTAGAAAATTTCTCATCTTAATCTTCATGCTTGAAGACCAATTGAAACTGAGCAGGAACTCAGTTTCTCCCTAGTTACTCCCTTCGTTAACATGTTTGCAGGATTCTAGCTAGTGTGTATTTTTTCCAACTTCAAATGTCCATCTTCCAAGACAGATCATATGAAATGGTACCTAAGTTGTATATGCTTAGTCTTCGAATGGAAGGTTGAGTTCTTTGCAAGATGAATGGAACTCTCACTGTCACAGTGCAACCTTCTATTCTCCTGCTTCTTTCTCAATTCCTCCATAAACCTCTGTAACCAAATCATCTCTTTACTAGCCTCTGTAACAGCAACATACTTTGCCTCTGTTGTTGAAAGTGAAACAACCTTTTGCAGTTGAGAAATCCAAATTATTTTTGTTCCACCTATAGTAAAAACATACCATGTGGTTCTCCTCCTGTTATCTTTATCACCTGCCATATCTTAATCAACATATCCCTATAGAACAGTGTCTGAACCTCCAAAACATAATGCGTGAGTAGAAGTACCTCTCAAATACATGAGAATCCACTTTACTACCTCCCAATGTTGTTTAACCATATTGTTCACATACCTACTCACAACTCCCACTTCATGTTCTATATATGGTCTTGTGCAAACCATCGCATACATCAAGCTACCAATTGTTGATGAATAAGGGACCCTGGACATTTATTCTATCTCTTCTTGTGTCTTGGGATACATTTCCTTATTTGATTTGAAATGGTTGGCCAAAGGTGTACTAACTGGTTTTTCATTTTTCATTCTAAACCTCTCCAACAACACCTCTATGTACTCACCCCGAGACAATGTCAATTTGTGATTTTTCCTGTCTCTTGTTATTCTCATACCAAGGATTTTCTTTGCAGCACCCAAATCCTTCACTGCAAATGAATTAGCTAATTTCTTCTTGAGCACATTTATATCCTACATATTATACCCTACAACAAGCATGTCATCTACATACAATAGCAAGATAATATAGCTTCCATTTTCTAGCCTTTTAAAATAAACACAGTGATCAGAATGACATCTACTATACCCTTGTTTCGTCATAAACCTGTCAAACTTCAAATACCATTGCCTTGGAGCTTTTTCTAGGCCATACGAGCTCTTCTTCAAACTGCATACCAAATTCTCCTTTCCTTTGACCTCATACCCCTGTGGTTGTTGCATATAAATATCTTCCTCCAAATCCCCATGGAGAAAAATTGTTTTTACATCTAACTGTTCAAGATGCAAATCGTTTACTGTCACAAGACTTAAAATAGTCCTAATTGAAGTCATTTTAACAAAAGGAGAAAATATTTCATCAAAATCTATACCTTACTTTTGTGCAAACCCCTTTACAACAAGTCGAGCCTTGTACCGCTTTTTACCTCCATCTTCTTCCTTCAACTTGTAAGCCCATTGATTCTATAATTCTCTTTTTCCGGCAGGCAACTGAACAAAACCCTAACTCTGGTTATTTATCAGGAAATCCATTTCCTCTTTCATTCCTTGCTCCCACTTATTATTGGTGTCTAACTACATTGCCTCTTCATAATATTTTGGTTCAACGGAATCAGTTAACAATAAATAATACAATGAAGGAGATTATCGTTCAGGGGGTCTACTTAACCTAGTATATCTTCTAACAACACTTGTAGGAGTTTGAGGTACATGTTTCTCCTGTTGTTGTACATTTCAATTTTTTGGTTCCTTTGGAATTTATTTTTCATTGATCTCATCAAGCACTGTGTATTATGGCTTTTATTTTTCATGTTTCTTTCCCTGCAATTGATCCTTGTACATGACCTTATCATTGAATATGACATCTCCACTCCTAATGATTTTATTATTTTCATAATCCCATAAGCAATAACCAAAATCATTAACACTGTATCCAATAAAGGTAAACTTCTTGGATTTTACCTCAAACTTTGTTCTATTTTCTTTATCAATATGGGAAAATGATTCACAACCGAAAGTCTTCAAAAAATAATAGTTTACCTTTTTACTTGTCCATTTGTCCTCTGGAATTATACCATCCAAAGAGCTTTAAGGTCCTCTATTTATTAAGTAAACAACAGTATATATAGCATCTGTCTAGAACTGTAAGGGAAGCCCAGAATTCTCGCGGTTTCTTGAGCCCTTTCCTCTATCATTTTGTCTTCCCATGTTCTCCATGTTTAACGCATTACCTAATGTCTCACTTATGCTTTTCCGTCGCATTTCCTCACTAAGGATTACACCAACAACATCATCAAATTTTAAAGTGTTTGAACCAGAGACAGAGTTACTTACAGCCATGACCAAGTCATTCCATCTTTCTGGCAATGAACACAAGATTAGAAGAGCCCTGACCTCATCATCAAAGTCCACTTTTACAAAACTTAGTTGATTAGTAACCATATTAAATTCATTTAAATGATCTGCAACAGACCCACCTTCTAACATCTTCATATTAAATAATCTCTTTATTAGAAATACCTTATTGGACATCGAGGGTTTTTCATACAGTTTATCCAATGCGTCCATCAGCTCCTTCATTATCTTTTCTTTTGAAATATTGAAAGCCACCGACGTTTCTAGGCTCAGTCGTATCATTCCTAGTGCCTTTCTGTCAAGAACCTCCCATTCTTCGTCCTTCATGGTTGTCAGATTCTTTGTTATTCCACCCAATGGTAGGAATAGATCCTTTTGATATAAATAATATTCCATATGCATCTTCCATAACTGGTAGTTTTTGTCGTTAAATTTCTCGACCCTAAACTTTTCATCTTCCTCCATTGCTCCACTCAAATCAGGAACCCTCTTTTCCTATGAGTTACCTTCGGTCTGATACCAGTTGTTAGAAAAACAGGATCGCAGAGAAAAAAAATAAAACAAATGCGGAAATAAACATAGAAGATACACAATACAATAGAGACATAGATATACATGGTTCACGCAGTGTGGGCTACGTCCACCAGAGAAATTGCTAGGTCCTTCCTTTATTATTATCCAACAAATGAAGGGATACAACCTACAACAAACCCGATGTAACTTCCTCTTCTTTCTCTCACAGTCTCCTAACTCAGAATACAATATTCACAATTATACATAGACGCAATACATTTCCCTCGTAAAATAGGGTTTCCTTCTAGGGGAAAAAACCCTAACATAACTTATACCATCATATTTGTGACCTTATAATGAATGGTCCAGATTTACTATGAAATTACAATATACATTTACAAGACAATTTTTCCTTCGGGGACTTCACCCCCGAACCCCTGCAAGGGGGGCCACTTGCCCTCGGACCCCAAAGAGGGGATAACCCCCCTCTGCACTCCCCCGCGTGGAGTGTACATTTTTTCGAGGTGTAAATTCTTCATGGGGTATAAACACGGCTGGAAACAAAGACCTTTGAATCAGGAAGATAATCAGGCTCCACAACCAACAGTTTACACACCTTCCAACATTCCAACAAGCTCATGGAGATAAAGAAGTATTCAAGTCACATATATCTTCTCAACAACACTTATGTCATCACCCTCAATCAACACATAGTCAATAATTGTTATTCATCAGTTGACACATAGTTAGTTTCTGGTCATCTATCAATTGTCTCACTTTATCAGCACATACCACACTAACATTAAGTAATTGAAATTGTGCATCCCAACATAACATAGTTACCATCCTGACAAGAACCCTTCAAAGTTATCGGATTTTTAGATGTTGCATTTAGTGGTTTTTTTTACCCTCATTTTAAAAAGTGGTGCAATCAGTGGCACATTTTTCTTTTTCAAGGTTAAAATTAGAACCTTTTGCAACAATGACCCACAATGTTACTAAGAAAAAATTTAAAATCAACCCCTAAATTGAAAATTCATGCTACCAATAGCACCATTTTTTTCAAGATTAAAATTACAACTTGTTTGAAACCATGGACTTACCAACTAGTATTATTGTAACTGAAATTTTAAAATCAACCCTTGAATCGAAAAGTGGTTCTAAGAGTAGCACCCTTTTGTTTTTTCAGGGTTAAAATAACAACTTGTTGAAAGCATGGCCTTAAAAATCGATATTGTTGCAGCCAA
Source organism: Picea sitchensis (assembly GCA_010110895.2). Lineage (NCBI taxonomy): Eukaryota > Viridiplantae > Streptophyta > Pinopsida > Pinales > Pinaceae > Picea > Picea sitchensis. Next base: position 62,954 of record SNQJ01S0003242.1, read on the forward strand.
AATCTTAAAATCAACCACCAAATTGAAAATAAGTGTCAGCATTAGCACCTTTTGGGGGGGGGGAGAGCATAAAATTGCAACATTTTAAAAACCATGGCCTCAAAAACTCGGTACCATTACAAACAAAATCACCTTACCTACCCCCACTTTTTGATTTGGGGGGATTTCTAGATGAAGTCCTCAAATAAAAATTCAAATGTTGTCTCAACCATTCATGAATCAAACCAATTTCAACCCTAGTAGTGAGTAGTAGTCCAATATTTTACCTCTTATGCATCTTCTCCAAATATATGTAAGAATAATTACTACCATAATGTTGATACCTAGACTAGGAATTAGAATTTATCGTATCATGATGATTGGGATGTTGACATGGAAATGGATTTTGTTCTCTTTTTTTTATTTGAAACTGGGGAATACTACATGAAAATGGTTGCAACATATCTAGTAGCAACCATACAAATAGTATTGTTATGGAGTTTCAAGAAAAATTGGAATATCTCACAAGTTGCATAAGAGAGTCTGCATATATTTATAATTACTACATCTCAACTATTCATACATGTATATTGCTTGATAAAAACACATAGAATTTCAATAACTTTGAAAAGCATAAATATTAATGGAAAACATGTTGGCCAGTGGCCTCCTCCTTTCCAACATTAGAGGGAGGGTTTCAGCTAATGAATTGTCCTTTTCTCTTTGAGGTCAACCTGTGTCAAATTGACTAATGGTCGATGGTTTGAGTTGAGTTAGTAGAAAGGGAATCCTTATGAAGATTGAGAACCAAATTTATGAGCATGTCATACTTTGCTTCAAGGACATACAATTTATGTCTTTGTTGGATGAGAAGATTCATGGTATTCACACTTTGGGATGCAAAATATTTTTTATTTTCACAGACCTTTGAGGTCACCAAAAACAGGGATGTTCTATTGCTTTGAATAGTTTCTTCATGCCCACAAAGAGTTATTCGAACCTCTTATAAATCCTTAAAATCCATAGATTTTGAATCCACCACCAACTAGGAAATCCAGAACATGAAATCTATCTATCCAGGAGAAAGCCCAAATGGTTAGGGTTCATAGTCAGAGTACAGACATTATAAGTCCAATTACTCCAGTTATGAAAAGAAAGAAATCCCTAAGAATCCACTCACTAGCGTTTGTGGGGAAGGAAAAAGGAACCACTCGTTGATTCTTCCATGGGTTTCACCCCCAAGGGATAAGGAGGGTAAAGAGTCTGCCTCCCATGTAGGCAAGTGATTGGAACCAGATTATCCCGTCTCCCCCTTAGTAGCCCACGTTGAGGAAAAGTTTTTTCTTATGGGTGGAATATTCAATAGGGGGAGACACTGATTAGAGTTATTACCAACACACATAATAGAGAGTAAACTCCACAAACCAAGAATAAAAACCACTAATTCATTGCACTTCTAGAGTATTTTGGTGTCTGGTCTGAGAATTCCCAATGGTCGGATTCCAAAAATCAAAACCAAAGTGTTATACGCCAAACCACAAAAGATAAAATCGACGAGGAAATAAGGGAAACACTACACCAAACCCGACACCCATAACTAGAATTCAACTATCTAAATTCAAATTGGTTCCAACAACCAGAGAAATCCAAAACTTGACCACTGAAAAAAAAAAAAAATAAAGGACTGCAACCTAGAGACCAAAGTCCTTAAACAAGATCCAAAGAAACATGGTAGCTCTTACCAATTTAGCTTGAATTGATTTGGGACTACTAGAGCCAGATTGAAATCCAGACCAAACTCCATCCATTTCCCACCTCGTTGGAAATAATTCATAAAGAAGAAAACAAAGGCCATAGTAACGATTAATTCTCGCATGCAACAAGGATGAGACAGTGTCCTTGCAAGTCCTTTACCCGCACTTGAAAATTGAAATGAGGTTTGTTGAAACATGTGTTAATAAATTGGGATGGGACCTAGCTTGAGCTTTAAGTGGATTGAAAAATTAGGGAATGTGAAAAAAACAATGTCCCCCATCTTTAAACACAATCTCTTGCAATAGAGAGGTATCTTCAATAGCTAATTGATCAACATGAGTGTTGTGATCTCTTAAAACTTAACAAAATGTGACCCTACTCAGATTTTTGACTTCCTTATTGATTCTTGCAATGATTGAGGCTAACTTGTTTTCTTTTAGAGTTGTGTGCAGAACCATTGATTTGATGATGATACTAGAATATCCAACAATGATCAATGGTTATATGTTGGAATCATTTGTAAGGAGGAGGCCCTGAAAAAAATTATGGGCTTTGAATTGGTTATTTGTTGAAGTTCCTAATCCCCAAGCAATGGTTTATTTGTTCTTCCCTCGAGATCAAGTAATGGATTTTTTTCTTGTTAAGCATAAGGTGTAGGATGTGATTCATGCTTAACTGGAGGTGCATGATTTTGTCCCCATAAATCAATAAAATAGTCCTAAGAGGTAACAGATTCCAACTCTAGCATATCATCAAGAACCAAATCAATAGTTGATGTGGGATTTGCTTCTTGCAAATTAGTTGAATGACCTCCATGTTGCAATGGAATCCCACCATATCCAAGTCCTACTCTAAATGGCCTCATCTTAGGCTTAATCAGGGAAACAATACCCTATCCATTCTTAAAAATTTGACAACATGAATTTGACAACATGCTTATCCCATCTGACAAAACAGTCGCAACCCAATACCTCTAGTATGTTTCTCAAACTTAGGAGAAAGCAATGCGTGAGAGAAAGGCACATCATCAAGATTGTCCTTGTTATCAACACAAGAATATCTAATACTAAGAATACGATAATGTTGATTGCACAATTGAACTCCATGCAATCGACATCTCAACCTCACTCTTTGTGAGGCTAAATCGAAAAGAAACAAGAGTAATCACCCAAGTTTAAATCCCCCAATTGGTTCATCTTTTCCTTTGTCCTATTTATTATCTGGCAAGGTTGAATGAGGTGAAGGAGGTATTATGATTAAGTGCAATTAGCACAAGTTGTCTTTCAATAAATGTTTAAGTTTATTTAAGAAATTTTGGGGTTCTAATGTTGTTTTATTTTTATGTTTTCTAAGTTAAGTAATTGAAGTGGCAAGGTTGAAGGAGGTGAAGGAGGTATTATGATTGAGTGCAATTAGCACAAGTTGTCCTTCAAGAAATGTTTAAGTTTATTTAAGAAATTTTGGGGTTCTAATGTTGTTTTCTTTTTATGTTTTCTAAGTTAAGCAATTGAAGTGTGGAAAATAAAGTAATCTAGTGAAACTATAATCTAAAGAAATTAGATCGTGAAGAAAAGAAAAGGCTGCTGAAAATATAAACAGAATTTTTAAAGATGGGGTGTTGAAATGAAAATAAATGTTTAAATTTATTTAAGAAATGAAATTATATCGTGAAGAAAAGAAAAGGCTGCTGAAAATATAAACAGAATTTTTAATTTTTAAAAATGGGGTGTTGAAATGAAAATAAATGTTTAAGTTTATTTAAAAAAAATTGGGGTTTTAATGTTGTTTTCTTTTTATGTTTTCTAAGTTAAATAACTAAAGTGGCAAGGTTGAAGGAGGTATTATGATTGAGTGTCCTTCAATAAATGTTTAAGAAGGTTGAAGGAGGTATTATGATTGAGTGTCCTTCAATAAATGTTTAAGAAGGTTGAAGGAGGTATTATGATTGAGTGTCCTTCAATAAATGTTTAAGTTTATTTAAGAAATTTTGGAGTTCTAATGTTGTTTTCTTTTTATGTTTTCTAAGTTAAGTAATTGAAGTGCGGAAAATAAAGAAATCTAGTGAAACTATTGAAAGAAATAACTAAATTCAAAGAAATTAGATCGTGAAAAAAAAGAAAAGGTGATTGAAAATATAAACAATTTTTTTAAAGACGGGATGTTGAAATGAAATAGTAGGAATGTCGCTTTTAAAATATGTGTTTTTTTTATAGGTTTTCATCATAATAAAATAAAGAAAATTAAATTAAATAAAGAAAATAAGACACATAAATAAAAAAGAGAATACACATAATAGACCAATAATTACTTATTTTATTAATGGATTGTTCCATACAATGTATCTTGCAATAACTCAAAAAAATTTCATGCTTCTTCAAAAGCTTGGTCCAAGAGCGTTCAAAGATAACACTGATGCTTTTAAAATCATACAAGGGATAGTTACAACAAATGAAAAAAAAAAAAAAAAACCATAATTGAACTTATGACTCGGAAAGGAAAATCATTAAACTAGCTCTTTGTAGTTGCATTGCCTTTGTAGATTTATTTATGAGTTATTGTAGTTGCATTGCCTTTATAGATTTATTTATGAGTTAGTGTAGATTTAAACCAAAATAACTAATCACCACAAAGAAAACTTAAATTAAATTATAATTGAAGAAGATAAGGCTTCTAGCTCTTTGTAGTTACATTGCCTTTGTAGATTTATTTATGAGTTAATGTAAACTTTGTAGTTGCATTGCCTTTATAGATTTATTTATGAGTTAGGCTTCTAGCTCTTTGTAGTTACATTGCCTTTGTAGATTTATTTATGAGTTAATGTAAACTTTGTAGTTGCATTGCCTTTATAGATTTATTTATGAGTTAGTGTAGATTTAAACCAAAATAATTAATCACCACATAGAAAACATAAGGTAATTGAAGAAGACAAGTGAGGCTTCTAGACCCTTCTATCTTTGTCACTCTCAAAGAACACCCTATTACGAATAGAGAACTATTTAACCTTGACATAAATATTTGATGAAATGTAAAAGCAAATATTGAGTCTAATTGTTGCCTCTTATCATACTTTTCAAAAAAAAATGGAACCCTATGGTTTCCTTTTAATCCTTTTCCTTTTAAGGCCTTGGAAAAAAATTTGGTAGTCACAAACTACCTCTTAAATCTTGGAAATGGAAAAATTGTTGGTAGTTACAAACTACCTCTTAAATCAACTATTATAAAATAAAATCATAATAAAATGACATGAAACTTTAAGGTAAAGTCATTTTATAAATAGAGTGACCTAATATAAAGTTTAAACATAACAAACCAAAAGGGGTCCAATCACCTAGCTAAGTCAAGTGTGACCCTACATGGGGTTGAATCGTATGAGCCACTTATTCCTCCCACATAAAACTCAATACAATGCCCAAAAACCTCATACATCCCTTCAACTTCATGTACCTTGTCACACATTAAGGTTTTGAGCATTACAACAAAAATTCAAGGTTTCGAGCATTACAACAAAAATTCAAAATGCAACCAGTCAATTCATGATTGAAAAACATTTTATAGTAGATATTTCATATTTCATTGTTGATGGGATAATAAAGATTTAAACGCTAAATTTGATTGAAAAACATTTTATAGTAGATATTTCATATTTCATTGTTGATGGGATAATAAAGATTTAAACGCTAAATTTGATCTCATGTGAATAGGCAACCAAACACATATAATATTGATCGATACAAAAGTCCCAACCAAATAATCAAACAAAATTACTCAAACAAAGAACAATAATTGTCCCAGTATAAAGAAGGATTGCCTCTTGTAATATGTGTTGTGCAATACCCTGGACCATTTGCAAAGGCCATCTTGATCATAGAACATCAGTTATGTGTGCTCTCGCACAACACACTAATCATACAAATATCTTATATGTGCAGCTTCTATAAGAAAGTTTAGAAGAGCAATTTAAAAAGAGATTACATCAAAGAAAAACATTGAAAATCTACTATCAAGGACTTATCAAATAATTATTTTTGACTATGACCTCAAGAATATCAAGCATTTTAGCCATTTGTGCAAACAAGAGAACTCGGTGGTTTTGAGCAAAAATACGCTTGAGCAAAGCATCTAGTGTTTGAAGTTTTCCAGAATCCTATAGCCATGTCAGAAAGTGTATTTAAAATAACACAAATAAGAAACTTTAATTCCTTTTGAACATAATTTTGTTGAGTTCGATGTTAATATAAAAGACAGGAAACTAAATTAAAATCTGAAAGTGATAATATGGGTTTAGAATGAAAAGTATCTCATGTTTTCTAAAGAAAATGGTTGAATGCATTTTCCAAGCCTATAAATCAATCAAAATATTAACCATTCAAAAATTTAAGAGCATATTGTTAGCATTTTTGCAACATCAACATGTTTCAAAGGGTGTGATGATCCAAATATCCTATTAGTAAGATCCAGGACTGGCTTCTGATTAAACAATTCTGAATCCCATTGTGAGATGTGTGAGAAAATCCCACTAATAGCTTTTTAACCTATGGATGGTGAAGTTATTATGTTCTCTGGTATGCAAAACCCTTATCTGGGCATACAACATCAACCTGAAAACCAATGATCAAGCTTCAGTTAATGTCTTCCACCAAGAAGTCATGCATGTTATGTTTTGACCAATGCAGACAAGATTGTATGCTAAAAGTATAATTGACAAAAGTAACAAACTAAACTAAAATTTAATTAACCAAAGTAAAAACATGTTGCTTGGCAGTTGAACAAATTTCAAACTAAAAAACATATTGGAGGAGCATGAACTGGTGGAATGCAAGAATAAATAGTTTTTAGCAATGCAACATTATTAAGAAACCAGTCATGATGGGAGACAACCAGTTCCTCATAGGGTGTGTTTCCAGGCCCTGTGGCATACTTTGTCTTCAATAAGGTTAAAATGTGATTCATTCCACAATAGAACTAGAATCCAGAAGACCCACTCAAATATCATTTAGAAAGAGAGCTATGGCCACACCTTCCTCAGCTGCATAACAATGTTGATGAGCTTACAAACCTTGCCCTTACTCGGATGAATTTATACGCCTACCTGTACATGACATAATTCCCTCGCATTGAAATAATAACTTTAACTTCGAAGGAACAATGGGCTTGCAAAGAGGCCCTTTCCACTAACGGAACAACCCAGAACCCAACTGGGGTATTAGTTCAGGCTTGTGAGGGGGAGAGGGTCTTTTTCTTATATACTGGGAATAAACTAACGTTGCACATTATTCTGGTCCAGAGCCTATTCAGTGCAGGAACATATTGATGAGACAGAGAGGGGAAAGGAGTACGGGAGAGCACCAAGAGAAAAGGTCATAGCAGGAGGAGAGGTGGTAGCAAGAGGAGAGGAGCAACAAAGCATCGAAATTACAAGTAAAATTTTATTTTGAATCCTTAATTTTTGCTGCAAACATTTCATTTTTTGAAGAAGAATAATAGTGATACATGAAGGTTCCCTTACATAGCACTAAGCTCCTCCACCAATGTCGACCATCTAGCTATCTCACAGAGTCTCCATAGATATCACGTTGAGGAGCTGCGAGGAGTGGGCGACTGGGCGACTGTGGTGAAAGAATTATTCAGATATCCATTAGAGCGGTTGTGGTGAGAATTTTTCAGATATCCACCGTAGCGGTTTTAGTGGGGCAAGAATGCAGTGATATCCACTTCAAGAGTGGCTGCATTGAAGGATGACACACTGATGACACGTTATTCAGATACATGCAGCTTGCCACAAGAGTGCATCGATTGCAGCTTAACAAAGCATGGTCCGCATTGTACAGGCCTGGAATTTGACGTCCCACAGGAAGTATTTTTTTATTTTAACTCGTATTTGATACGTGGATAATAAATTCACACGTTATTATTCACAGAGATCAAAATACCAACTTTGCTATGTGAATTCACAGACATCAAAATACCAACTTTGCTATGTGAGTGTGATTTCCAAGTCTTCCACGCGTCATGGTTCGAGCTTTGATATTGGATCATGGTTCGAGCTTTGATATTGGATCTAATTAGCATAAAATTTATGAGAGTGAAATTTACACAATATACAAAATATTTTGACATTTATGATTTTGAGTAAAATGTGAAGTGATAGGCATAAAAATAATTTAACCGTTATTAATTTTTTTCTTGACAAGTTGGGTAAATTTGAAATTCCAAGCCCGGTCCTCAGAGTTAACAAAAGTCTTGCCAGAAACAGAGACGCATTAATGGAGTGATGGCGTCCCCCTCCACCCATGGCTCATGTACCCAATGCCAATGTCATCCTAAGAAACCTTATCTTAAAAGAGCATCGAAAATCAAAAATCGTGCACGCATAATAATGCAAATACCCCAAAACATAATGTCCCTGCTATGGCAAGGACATAATAACATAGTGGCTATGCATTAAGATAATAGATGAACTATGCAAGCTTAAGTCACATTTAAAATAAAATAGAATGTTGCCTAAACATAATCTTTTGTCCATCTAAACATAAACTCATGTTCTCCCCAAAAAACAAATTGAGAAATATCCATCATCCAAAAATAATAAGAGTGTAATCAAAACAATTCACAATCGTACAATCCAATAAATCACTAGGGAGACTATGATGTGGCATGAGTGGGAAGAGAAGGATGTGTGAGTGGTAGGTTGCATCATGGTGGAGCTCTTTGGGTGTATGTCCTTGAATGATATGATCATTCTAATGTTATATCTGAATAATGGGTTGGTAAATGAGACTCGGCCATGGTAAGGTAGGTTGGAAGTAAACTTGATCATTGCAAGTATGTCAGTTGAGTGTACAACAACAAGGGTTACAACAGAATCTTGAGGAAGCATGGGTGGTCTTTTAGTATCCACTTTTATGTTTCTCTTCTTAGTAAACAATGGCTTGTGAATAAGGTCTTCAACATCCCAGGAGGGTTGTGGTGAAGTTGAAGAGTCTAAATCGGAAGAGGTCACCCTGGAGGATTTATTCATGGCATGCCCTGGATTAGGAGTCCCCCAACCTATGGTACTAGAAAAGGGGGGATTGGGGTCTTGCAACCATCCATTGTTAGCAGGAAAAGAAACAAGTTTATTCTTGGAGACATTTGGGTGAGGTTGCATGTAAGGTGGAAAGGCAAGAGGTGTGGTTGTGAATTTGGATCTCCCAACTACAAATGTCCATTTTGTGTCAAATGCACAAACTTGTCTAAATCTACATCAAAATGAACTAAAAATCATATCCTTTTCATTCTTCCTTGTGCAATAATAATCACTTTAACCTTGTCATGATATATGACAAAAATATTCACTTGAGCATTGCCATGATATATGAAAAAATCTTCACTTTTACTTGTAAACAAATGTCCAACATCAAATAATTCCCATAAAGAATATTCATGGTGTAATATGGATTTGAATGTTACAATATGGAGCCCCAAAAGGTCAAATTGAAGTGCTTGAATAGAGTTGTGTAATTGGGTGCAACCACAAGAAAAGACCAATAGTAAACATGTAAGTTTATTGTCCAGGCAGAAGGCCTATATATAACCATTTTTTTTTAATCATATTAGAACTAGCCCATATACATCAAACTAGGAACTGAACATTATCTTAACTATATGCAACATGTATAAAGATAACCAACCGACTTTATGAATAAGTGGCATGTTTACAAAACTTGAAAGGCTTTGGAGAATAAGGTCATTTATGTATAAGCCTTGTACATACCAAAGTAAACATTGTAACCTTAAGAACCAATGTGTATGATGAATGCAAAGTTGTAAAAACAACCTCTCCAGTTTGAGTAATGCAAAGGGTGGTTGTGAATGAATGTAAAAGAGTCCAGCTTGGTTTATATCATAAAATGGTGAAGGCAAAACAAAACCCATAAAATATCTCTACAGAGCCAAAGTCTAAAGTATATTCGAATGGTAAAGGCTAACTAGGTACAAAGACAATATAGACGACAACCAAACACAAGAGCCAAGTAAAACAAGCTACACTTATTATCAAACAACCACATCATGAGTGAAAATGGACAATGAGGAGATTGAGTTTGGGTTGGGAATGACAAGGGATGATCAAGAACAATACTCCATTTGAAGTACAAGTAGGTTCAACACCGAGTAAGCCAGGAGATGAGCACACAAGAATAATCAATGGCAAGAGGACGGTCAATGAATGAAGAATAGTGCATAGATCAAATAGAGATACGAGTACAAGGTTGAACACCCACAATTCAAATGAGCACTGTGTAAATGGAGTTACATCACAATGTACCACAAGACCAATCCAAAAATGCCCATAATCAAAAGTAATACTAGATGAGAGTAGGGTTGAGCTGCATGAACAACAATGAGGCCAAGCAATTATTTTAAAACCAAGTAACAATTGTAATACCAAAATCTTAAGTTGAGGGATAGCCTATGTAGTAGCTTAAGTGAATGAACTAAAATATCTAGGTCGAGCTTAGCTTCTTGTGTTTTTTTTATTTTCAAACTTATCACAGAGCAAGAAGAACCAAAACGAAGTAATTAAACAATATACAAGGATGAGTGAGACTATAGGTATGTGTCAAAGGGGGCAATGTTATTCAATTCTCAGAGTACATGCATGATAGAGACTCATAAACAAGTAAGCTCAAACCCTAAGCACACAATTTTCTTAGATAGCCTACAAACACCACAATGACAAGGCCAAACCAATAAACATGACATGGGTATCATCCCATGGATGGTAGAGACAAAATGTAGAGGCTAGTGGTCAATACCAATTAATCCTACATAAAAGCAAATGCAAAATTAACACCAAACTTAAACAACCAACCAATAACTCAATAAAAAACAATTGTGTTGTTACCTCTTAATGTTATGCAAAGGAGATTGCAAACCCACAATTCTTCCACAATCACTAACAACTACTTATTCTTAAAGCCAATTGCTAACAATGATGTCGGGATGATAGTCATGGCAAGGTTATATACCAGGTGTTGTGGATAAATTAGTGAATGCATACATGGACCAATATCCCTAGTTCGGGCACCCGAAACTAGAACAAAACGAAACAGAACACATTATTTTCCTTAGGTTCAAAAGAAACATAAAAGATAGAAGTTCACACCTTTTAATCGTAGTTTGTCCTTGCAAGTTGTAACTCCAAGTTCTTGATTAAATTCTTCATAAAGTATAGATCTGCAAGAGGGGCAAACAAAACAGTGAAAGCAACCAATATCTATATATCTCAATGAACCTATGTAAATAGCCAAGGAAAAATACACACAAAGATCATTGGTAATCTTAGTTGGGAAAGTAAAATGTATCATTGTATTAAATAATTAGAAAACAACTTACAATCGATGCCTTGGCATTGATAAGCTCCTTCCAGCAGTTCAATGTTTCAATACCCTCATATCCTCCATAGATGTCATCATCATCACTAGAACACTTTAGCACAACTAAATCTCTTAGGGCCAAAGTGAGATTCACAAACTCTCAATTACAAATCTGGATCTATTCTTAATTCACCATAATTTCATTATTCCTCTGTTTTTTCTCCCTTTTTCCTTTGGAAGTTTCCACTTTTATAGAGTTATGAAGAATCCATGAAGAGGTTAGGATCTCACCAAATCAGGAGAGGCGGGTGAGATCCACACTGATCGGTAAACAACTCATCATCGAAACTTCTCTTCTAGAAGCTTCGAGAATCTCTTATTTTTCCCACATACAAAAGGTTGTCACACCCTTATATCTGAGCAAAAAGTGACATTGTCGCACTTGGTAGTGATGCAGACTGTGACAAGTAGAGTTGTCACACCTTGCTAGAGTGCAACCGGCAACAATTCTTTAATTTAGGGACTTGTTAGAGTTGCTTGTTTCCAAAAGACTTCTTCTCAACTCTCCTTCCAAATTCTTATTCTTTTAAGGTGTCAGAGAATAGACAGTATAAGCAGTTGTGACAAAATGTTGCGTAACAGACTGCCCGCCAAAGTATGAAGTTAGAAAGTTTGATAGCTGAAATAATTTTCCTAATGGGTATTGAAACAAAGAACATGTTGGTTGTAGACCTGTCAAACCACAAGGAAAAATGCATTATAATATTTTATCATCACTGAGTTAGGCATCCCCATACTCAGAATATAAGAGACTCTAAGCATGGTTGTCGACTGATACATTGCAGAACCATGATTATAATTTACTAATGATATGGCCACTAAGAATACATCATGAATCCATATCGCCATGATTTAATGAACTCATAGCCACCAGAATATACATTGTGGATCTATGAAGTATGACAAGAATATAGCCACGAATCAATACAATGTGGATCTATGTGACAACCTTACTCTTAATACTTTTCATCGCAACTTGGGAAATTAAAATCAAAAGAGAATCCCCCAGGGTCTTCACCTTGTTCCCATTTCCGTAGTACGATTCTCACCATGTGAATAGATGTTTTTGGAGTCGAACATGGTATAAACCACTTGATTACCGATCATTGATGTATATCGTTAACAAGTAAGAGAGAGATCACCATTGATTTTAACGACTCTCAAGGTACTTTAAGTACAATCCTTTGAATGTGAATTGATGAGTTGAAGTCAAACATTCAAATAAATCTTAGGATCAGAGGTCAATGACAAAAACCCCTGTCAAAAGCGAGGATACTTGCCATTAGGGCATGCAAGTTCCAAGGTACTAGCGTAGCTTCTAAATCAGCATCCTGGATAATGATTTGGCGTCGACAGGAAGTGATTCCTCGTAGGATGGCCTTGATGTATCCCCCATCAATGACATGAAATAGGACTCAAAATAATTTGTAGTGATAATTCAAAATAATTTTTTAGGACTGACTCAGGGATGGCCAATGAGATCAAAGGCATAAATGACTGCAACAAGGAGCGACGCAATAGAAGGATTAGTTTGAATTTCTCTCGAACATTGACATAACAAAGGTTTTGGAAGCACTGACTTGATGAATATCACAAGGTAATATATATGTTTCCAAGGCATGATCAACAAGAGACAAGTGGATTTCCCAACTTCAACACAAAATGGTAGAAGATGTCATGTTCGAGAGTGACTGTTGCCATGAATACGGATTTAAAATGCAAATTCCCTTCCCAAATTTCCCCCACCATGCTTGGAGCCAAACCTCTTTATTTTTTTAATGAGCTTGAGGAGGATAACAAATGTTCATGTATAAGCTCATCCATCAGAGTATGTTTAATGAACCCTAGGAAGGAGTAGTTCAGTCCCATATGGGTCTTCCATTGTAGATTTTACGAGTCTAGAAGAAGTAAACTCAATGGTTTTTCATGTTTAAAGAGTTTGAAAAACACTTAAAGAAAACTCCAAAAAGTCCTTTTTCGTAAATTTTAGTCTTCCGAGTCTGAAAAAAGTATGAAATAATCCAAGGGAGAACTCTTCTAGTGAATACGGATGTACTCCTAGAGCATACCTTTTTCATATTTAGTCTAGCGAGGTCGAAAAAGGGGTAAACTACCACTCGAAAGACGTCCTTTCAAACCTTTTAATGAGTGTGAAAGAAAGTAAGTTCACTCGGCAATCTTTTCATTTTTAATAGGGTTTTGAAAAGAGCTTAAAAACGTCCCTTTAGAATTTGTTTTCAAATTTTTTAAAGTTTTTTCCTCAAAAAACAATAAAAATGATACATCACCTTAGTTCCATGTTTCATATGAATGTCCCTGGTTGCAAAAAATCAAACAAACATATTAATAGCACTTGGAACTATACAAAAGTGGTTAATCATATGAAAAGAATATGCCAAAGAATATTCTATTAGATCAAAAAGGGGAAAAACTCATTCATTTTTACCATTTTAGCATTTAACCACTTGGAGTTGGAGAAATAGTCTATTTGTGTTGAATTTTCAACTGGTTATTATGAACGATCCAGGCAACCAAATCCAATTATGTCTGTTCCAGGTCGGTCCTCTCTTCCTCCCCTTTCAAATTTTATCTTTTTTAAATCATTTTATTCAATCTCTAAGAATTTATGGGTTCTAAACCAAGCCCTAAATCATATAACTTCGTTTGTCGTGGGAATTTTTGTTGAGGCTAAATCAGTGAATGCGGAAATAGACCAATCTCCCTAGTTCAGGAATCTGAAACTAGAACAAAATGAAAAAGAATACAATATTTTCCTTAGGTTCAAAAGAAACATAAAATATAGATAGAAGTTCATACCTTTTTAATCGTAGTTTGTCCTCACAAGTTGTAACTCCAAGTTCTCGATTAAATGCTTCATAAAAGTAGAGATCTGCAAGAGGGACAAACAAAATAGTGAAAGCAACCAATATATATATATATATATATATATATATATATATATATATATCAATGAACCTATGTAAAAAGCCAAGGAAAAATACACATGAAGATCAATGGAAATCTTAGTTAGGAAAGGAAAATGTATCATTGTATTAAATAATTAGGAAACAGCTTACAATCGGTGCCTTAGCATTGACAAGCTCCTTGCAGTAGTTCAATGCTTCAATACCTTCATAGCCTCCATAGATGTCTCATCATCACTAGAACACTTTAGCACAACTAAATCGCTTAGGGCCAATGTGAGATTCACAAAATCTCAATTACAAATCTGGATATATTCTCAATTCACCATAATTTCATTATTCCTCTATTTTTTCTCCCTTTTTCCTTTGGAATTTGCCTCCTTTATAGAGTAGAGAAGAAGCCATGAAGAGGTTAGGATCTCACCAAATCAGGATAGGCGGGTGAGATCCACATCGATCGGTAAACAACTCATCATTGAAACTTCTCATCTAGAAGCTTCGAAAATCTTTTCTTTTTCCCACATGCGAAAGGTTGTCGCACCCTTATATCTGAGCAAAAAGCAACATTGTCGCACTTGGTAGTGATGCATAGTGCAACAAGTAGAGTTGTCACGCCTTGATAGAGTGCAACCAACGTCAATTCTTTAATTTAAGGACTTGTTAGATTTGCTTGTTTCCAAAATACTTCTTGTCAACTCTCCTTCCAAATTCTTATTCTTTTAAGGTGTCAGAGAATAGACAATATAAGAAGATGTGACAAAATGTTGTGTAACACTAAGGGAAAATGATTACAAACCAATGGAAAAGATAGCCTTCAACCAAAAAACCAGAAAGACCACAAAACTAAAAATTGGTGAAGCCAAGGAGGAAAAATGATTGAGTGTCGGCCAATGCACAAGGTAGGGTATGTTCACAAGAAATGAGGGTGCACATCAACCATAGGTTGGTAATCAACAGTGAAAAGTAGAGCAGAATCAAATACCAGCGAGCTACATTAAATTCCAGTGTAAAGTGCCACTACAAGAGATCGGGTGGTAGGTGAAGAATAATCCAAGGTTGATGCCAAATCCTAGTGTAAGGTATAATTCATGATGGTGTATATCCCAAATGCAGTGCCCAATCCATGGTTGGTAAATGTGCGGGCTTGGAGGCCAAATAATATACCATATGCCCAATGTATACCAAAGATAATACATATAACAAAGTACCAACCCAGACCATCATCCATCAAGTAACACAAAGATGTTACGCATTGTAACTATATGTGTGATCAAGTTGTTTTGTGTGCTACCATCTTGCTAAGGTTTGTGTTATTGATACTATTCAAATCATAGCATGAAACATGGTAGTGATGCACGTGTAAGACCATATTCGATATAAGAAACTTGTTGTTCTTGCTAGGCCTTAGTCCATTTCCCCTTTTTTTATTTGAAACTCATATAGCCTGCCAACTAGAAGGAACACAAAACTAGTATGGATCCTACCATCACCATTCACAAATAAACCATGAATTGAGAAATGCCGGTAGAATTAGAACCATAGGCATATGAGTATGCAAAATAATGATTGAGATCAAACCATAGATAAAGCATAGCATATGAACCATGTGACCATATAATACATACGCAAGAGACGTCAACCATAAAACTGAAAGCATGCAAATCATTTACATGTTGTTCAAACTTCCAAAGAACTCTGCCATATCTCAACATCCATCATCCTCCTTATAACTCCAAAGAAGTTTTAGGTATGGGACCTCTCTAAATTTTCAATGAGTCAGGAGGCTTTTCAATGGAAATAGAGGGAAAATATGTAAGATTTTGAGACAAGGGTTCATCAAGGCAGCTTAAGCAAATAGAATCCCAATGCTTTGCGATCATAATCTCATTGACCAATATTTGGGTCAATACATGGAAACTTCATAAGGAGGATTGGTGAAAATTAGGCTAGAACTTAGAATTTTGGTTTCCCTGACTAGTGATTTATGGAACAAACGAAATAGAGACTTAAATGTATTTGAAGTTGGTCCAATGTAAATGTTCACAACCATATCTTCCATTAAATCACAGTAACAATGCATAGGAAAAATAATAGGATTCATCCATGGAAATGTATGCTAAAGCCACTCTCATATAGGACAAATAATAGGAGGGATGAAAAAAAGAAAGAGATAAACTTTTCAATCCCTATATCAGCCTGGTGTGGTTCATAATAAAACCTATAAGAACATATATTAGGAAAATTGAATCTAATATCATATTGCATTAGTGTGAATCCCAACCAATATTATTAGAAATCATATAAGAGAGATCATTATAAAGCTATCTACCATCATTTTTTTAATACCATAAGATGTAGAACTAGAATATTGGTCAATAATCAAAGTCAAGGAAAGCATATAAGGAAACATGATTAAAAGAAAAGACCAACACAAATCAACATAAAATACAAAAGACAGTAGGAGAACCAAAATAAGGTGAGAAAACATAAATAAGCTAAAGCAACTAAAGGCGGTAGGAGAACCAAAATAAGGTGAGAAAAGAGAAATAAACTAAAGCAACTAAAGAAAGCAAAAAAATTGAAATCCAAGTTAATAGGGAAAAACAAACCTAAACTAACAGTTTTATTGTTAGTTTAGGTTTGTTTTTCCCTATTAACAATCTTTTCATTTTTAATAGGGTTTCGAAAAGATCTTAAAAACGTCCCTTTAGAATTTGTTTTTTAATTTTTTTAGGTTTTTTCTTCAAAAAAAAATGATAAAAATAATACATCACCTTAGTTCCATGTTTCGTATGAATGTCCCTAGTTGCACAAAATAAAACAAACATATTAATAGCACTTGGAACTATACAAAAGTGGTTAATCATATGAAAAGAATATGTCAAAGAATATTCTATTAGATCAAAAAGGGAAAAACTCATTCATTTTTACCATTTTAGCATTTAACCACTTGGAGTTGGAGAAATAGTCTATTTGTGCTGAATTTTCAAGTGGTTATTATGAATGATCCAGGCAACCAAATCCAGTTATGTTTGTTCCAGATCGGTGCTCTCTTCCTCCCCTTTCAAAATTTACTTTTTTAAATCATTTTATTCAATCTCTAGGAATTTATGGGTTCTAAACCAAGCCCTAAATCACATAACTTCGTTTGTCGTGGGAATTTTTATTGAGGATAAATCAGTGAATGTAGACATAGACCAATCTCCCTAGTTCAGGAATCCGAAACTAGAACAAAATGAAACAGAATACAATATTTTCCTTAGGTTCAAAAGAAACATAAAATATAGATAGAAGTTCATACCTTTTTAATCATAGTTTGTCCTCACAAGTTGTAACTCCAAGTTCTCGATTAAATCCTTCATAAAAGTAGAGAGCTACAAGAGGGACAAACAAAATAGTGAAAGCAACCAATATCTATATATCTCAATGAATCTATGTAAACAACCAAGGAAAAATACACACAAAGATCATTGGAAATCTTAGTTAGGAAAGGAAAATGTATCATTGTATTAAATAATTAGGAAACAGCTTACAACCGGTGCCTTGGCGTTCACAAGCTCCTTCCAGTAGTTCAATGCTTCAATACCCTCATAGCCTCCATAGATGTCTCATCATCACTAGAACACTTTAGCACAACTAAATCTCTTAGGGCCAACGTGAGATTCACAAAATCTCAATTACAAATCTGGATATATTCTCAATTCACCATAATTTCATTATTCCTCTATTTTTTCTCCCTTTTTTCTTTGGAAGTTGCCTCTTTTATAGAGTAGAGAGGAATCCATGAAGAGGTTAGGATCTCACCAAATCAGGAGAGGTGGGTGAGATCCACATCAATCGATAAACAACTCATCATTGAAACTTCTCTTCTAGAAGCTTCGAGAATATTTTATTTTTCCCACGTACGAAAGGTTGTCGCACCCTTATATCTGAGCAAAAAGCAACATTGTCGCACTTGGTAGTGATGCATACTACGACAAGTAGAGTTGTCGCACCTTGATAGAGTGCAACCAGCGTCAATTCTTTAATTTAAGGACTTGTTAGAGTTGCTTGTTTCCAAAATACTTCTTGTCAACTCTCCTTCCAAATTCTTATTATTTTAAGGTGTCAGAGAATAGACAATATAAGCAGTTGTGACAAAATGTTGTGTAACACCAAGGGAAAATGATTACAAGCCAATGGAAAGGATAGGCTTCAACCAAAAAACCAGAAAGACCACAAAATTGAAAGCTGGTGAAGCCGAGGAGGAAAAATGATTAAGTGTTGGCCAATGCACAAGGTAGGGTATGTTCACAAGCAATGAGGGTGCACATCAACCATAGGTTGGTAATCGATAGTGAAAAATAGAGGAGCATCAAATACCAGCAAGCTACATTAAATGCAAGTGTAAAGTGACACTACAGGAGGTTAAGTGGTAGGTGAGGAATAAGCCAAGGTGGATGCCAAATCCTAGTGTAAGGTATAATTCATGATGGTGGATCTCCCAAATGCAATGCCCAATCCATGGTTGCTAAATGTGCAGGCTTGGAGGCCAAATAATATACCACATGCCCAATGTATACCAAAGATAAGACATATAACAAAGCACCAACCCAGACCATCATCCATCGAGTAACACAAAGATGTTAAGCATTGTAACTATATGTGTGATCAAGTTGTTTTATGTGCTACCATCTTGCGAAGGTTTTTGTTATTGATACTATTCAAATCATAGCATGAAACATGGTAGTGATGCACGTGTAAGACCATATTCGATATAAGATACTTGTTGTTCTTGCTAGGCCTTAGGCCATTTCCCCTTTTTTTATTTGAAACTCATATAGCCTGCCAACTAGGAGGAACACAAAACTAGTATGGAGCCCACCATCACCATGCACAAATAAACCATGAATTGAGAAATGTCAGTAGAATTAGAACCATAGGCATATGAGTATGGAAAATAATGATTGAGATCAAACCATAAATAAAGCATAGCAAATGAACCATGTGACCATGTAATACATACGCAAGAGACATCAACCATAAAACTAAAAGCATGCAAATCATTTACATGTTGTTCAAACTTCCAAAGAACTCCACCATATCTCAACATCCACCATCCTCCTTATAACTCCAAAGAAGTTTTAGGTATGGGACCTCTCTCAATTTTCAATGAGTGGGGAGGCTTTTCAATGGAAATAGAAGGAAAATATGTAAGCTTTTGAGGCAAGGGTTCATCGAGGAAGGGTTCATCAAGGCATCTTAAGAAAATATAATCACAATGCTTTGCGATCATAATCTCATTGACCAATATTTGGGTCAACACATGGAAACTCCATAAGGAGGATTGGTGAAAATTAGGCCAAGACTTAGAATCTTGGTTTCCCTTACTAGTGCTTTATGGAACAAACAAATTAGAGACTAAAAGGTATTTGAAGTTGGTCCAATGCGAATGTTCACAGTGATATTTTCCATTAAATCATGGTAAATTTGCATAAGAAAAATAATAGAAATCATCCATGGTAATGTATGCTAAAACCACTCATATATAGGACAAATAATGGGAGGGATGAAGAAAAGAAAGGAGTCAACTTTTCGATCTCTATATCAACGTAATGCGCTTCATAATAAAACTTATAAAAACAAATATTAGTTAAATTAAATCTCATATCCTATTGCATTAGTGTGAATCTCAACCAATGCTATTAGAAAAATCATATAAGAGAGATAATTATAAAGCTATCTACCATCATTTTTTTAATACCATAAAATGTAGAACTAGAATATTGGTCAATAATCAAAGTCAACGAAAGCATATAAGGAAACATGATTAAAAGAAAAACCCAACACAAATTAAAATAAAATACAAAAGACAATATGAGAACCAAAATAAGGTGAGAAAAGAGAAATAAACTAAAGCAACTAAAGAAAGCAAAAAATTTGATATCCAACGTGAGAAAAGAGAAATAAACTAAAGCAACTAAAGAAAAGAAAAATAAACTAAAGCAAAGAAAAATTTGAAATCCAAGCTAATAGGGAAAAGCAAACCTAAACTAATAGTTTTATTGTTTTTTTCAATTATTTATTTAATTATGACGTACCCCCAGGTTGGGATAAATATAACATTTCAAATGGGATTCATTTATATTATACGAAAATAACTTTTTTTTTTCCAACGAGAAATTAACTCGATTTATATTAGAGATATAAATCATTTACATCACAAGCAACCATTACAATTCGTCCCGGAGACCCAGCCGGATTTGACCTCAATACCTCCTCCCAACACTTGGAGAAAGGTACTTGTCATTACCAACCGCGTTGTCTCACGGAACTAACTTATCATGCTTGTCCTTGATAAGATATGCATTACTTTCAACATTAGATGTAATTATGTAAGGTACTTAAAGTGTTAACCTTTATTGCCGTAAGTAGAGTTTCACAATAAAACCTTGTGTCCAACTTAAAAGGTTGTAGATTTAGCTTTCTTGTTGAAGTAATTTTTAATAGTTTCATGCCTATGTTTTAGATTAGTCAAGGTATCTTCCCTTTGTTCGTCCAAGGTAAACAAAGTGTGAACTCTTTGGGAAAGATGAACAGAACTTAGTTTTTCAAACTAGAAAGTAAGGAGAAAGGATGATAGCTCTAATTCTGAATGCATGGTAGCCTCTTGACCATACAACAACTGGAAACGTGTTTCCCCAATGTTACTTTTGTTATGGTGTGTTCAACCCATGGATCGTAAGGCAGTTGGGTATGCCAATGGTGGGGTCTTTCTCTTATGATCCTCTTTAGAATATTTATCAACTTTGAAATGATAGATTATGCTTGGCCATTTCCTTAGGGATAATCCCTAAGTGGATAAGGTGAAATCTTAACCCCAAACTTATTATAAAACTTAATCAATTTCCCATAAATAAAAACAAAAATAAGTCCATTATTAGAAATAATTTCCAATGGCAGGCGAGAAAATATTAATTTCTAGGAAATTGATTGCATATTCATCCTTTGCATTTTTTAGTGGGTCAACTTTAAACCACTTGGTGAAGTAGTTAGTGGTTGCAAGGATCCACAGAAGATGGCAGGGGATAATAGGGCAAATAAATCTTAGACCCCACTTAGCAAAAAGAAATATTGAGAACAATAGGTTGAAGGGACATTGCAAAAAAAAATTGTCTCATTGTTGTTCATGAGTAAGCATTGCATGTTTGCACAAATTTATAAAAGTATTTAAAAACAAAAGGTCAATAGTAACCAGTTCATATAATTTTGTGGGCCATGGATTTGGATGTGAAATCCCCACCAAGGTGAATGGATTTAATGGTTGTACATGAAGGACTATGGGCATACTTCGACTAGTCTCTTCAACAACACAATTCAAGAGCATGCCATCTGCATCTCTATGGAACAATAAAATACCCAATATGACATACTTTGAGGCTTCCAACCTTATCCTTCTTTGTTCATGATTGTGGAAATGAGGAGGGAAATGCTCATTCTAATGGTAATAGGCTATTTTATGAACCAAGGATGATCAACAACATCTACACTCTCATGGTTAACAATAAATAAAAATAATAATGAGTCATCATCATTGTTGGAATGATGATTAGGCACAGCATGCTAAGCTACATGGAAAGCCAAATCCCACCTTTTGATTGTGTGAGAAGTAGATATTTTGAAATTATGCTCTTGGATCTTGGTTTGTCAATGAGGGAGTTTGCCTGAACGGAAAATTTGGGACAATAGAAATTCCATAGATGGTAAAGGAACCTTTACCTTAGTATGTTTTCCAAGGATGAAATGGAAAAAAATCTCAATGGCCTTAACTAAAGAGAAAGTGTGCTTTTCAATCAATGTATACTTCAACCCAACATTAGAAAGGCTTTGGCTCATAAAAGCAATTGGTTGTTTGAAATATACTTCATCTTTTTGTAAGAAGATAGCTAAAATAGTGTATTGTTCCTGACTTGGCTAGTCTAGGAAACGTTGCTAATGTGTGTGTAGGATCAAAGGTTTACAGCATATAAATGATCATACAAATAATAAACACGACAAAGGACTGCAAAGTTTGTATTATGATATCTCTGTGGATTACAAAATGGTTGAATGCGGCTGAATAAACTGACAATACTCGACTAGATCAACAGACAAAGGATCTTAACCAAAATACAAATAAGCAACTGCGGATGAATAAAATAACAACACTCGGCTAGATCAAAAGACAAAAGTGTTGGTCACTATAATTGCTTAATTAATTTTAAACAACCAAGTGAAACATAAATTATCAACCCAGGGAAGTCTTTTGTTTCAAAGGTAGCTGCGCACTGTATATGCTCAATTCCAAAATCATTTAGTGTT
>SNQJ01S0003242.1:104941-116080 GCA_010110895.2 Picea sitchensis
TCGTTGTAGTTTGGGAGTTACACTCCGTGGAAAATAGGGTTTGTGGCTAGTCCCGAAACTAGTCAAAATCAGGTGTTTCGGGTAAAAACGTCATAACTTCTTCATAACAGATCCAAATTCAGTGAGACCAATTGTGTTGGTTAGATTACAGTTTTTAGTATTCTCTATAATAGTTTTATATCTATTCATCAGATATTTTGTGTGGGGAACGCTCTACAAGGTCGCTCTCTAGAATAAGCCAGAATTTAGCAAGGTATATCATTTTTGCTATAAATCCTTTTCTGAGAGGTTCCAAGTAGTGCCACTTGGAGGAATTGCATAAAACACACTGAATAACATTGTGTATCAGTTTCAGATCTTTATTTAGTACAGGTACAAAGTAATGATTATTTCAAGTTAGGGTTGTTGACTAATCCAAAACTAGTCATGGTTGAGACAAGTAGTTGATGAGTTGGCACATACATGAGGTGTATAGTTGATGATGTTGGTACATATTGATGATTCATTGTTGATGAGTAGTTGACATGGTGTACATGATTGGTATATACTTGGTACATGGTTGGATCACTTGTTTATGGTGGCGGGTTGATTACAGGTTGTTTGGCAGGTTGGTGCATGGTTGATGCTCTTGTTTATGAATTTTAAATTGATATCTGTGTGAGGATCGTTTACCTCATCTCGAGTTGATGCTGAGAATGCAGATGAGTCTTACGCTACAAGAGTTAGTGCTCTTGTAGAGTTGTACTCCTATTAGGTTATTCTTGATAAACCCAAGGATTGTAGTAAGTAATAAAAAGAAAATTGTACATACATCTTGTGTTCTTTGTGTTCATTATGGTGATGACTGTTGATGATATATTGTTATATGTTGTTGATGTGTGCTCACACACATATAGCGGTTATAAATGACAACAATGGGTAATGAATAAATGTTGAGATGCTAACTTGGTAAGGTTTTGTGCAAGAGGAAGTTTTGGGAAAAGAGCCCAGCTCATTTGCCCCCCTCTAAGTGTGGTAGGTGTGTCCAACACTTTCCACTAAGCTCAGGACCTCCAAGAGTTTATCAGGAACTTTCCCAACTGGATCTCCTCTGCACAAGGGATACCCTTCTCTTGCTACACAATTAGGTTGATGACCTCTCCTTACCAGTGTCGATTTCTTTTGTGTAAGAACCAATTCACAGTCCTTTGTTGCTCCATTATGGATATGGGTCTTCTCTATTCCAAGGTGACCATTACTATTTTGGGAAAGCTTTCTATTTTCTTCAGAAAAACTTCTCAAATCTTCTTTGCTACTCAAAGTGGTGTGGGTAAGATCCACTTCTCATTCGAAACATATGTTTATGAGTTTGCGACTCACTTATGTGCGTGATCATTCTCTACTCTTCTGTGTGTGTTTGGTTTCTACGCACTTATGCACTTGTTCTCTTTTTCCTTTACGGTTTGTTGATGTTCTCTTATGCACATTCGCAAGCTCTTCCTCTCTATGTTCTAAGTGTGGTAGGTGTGTCCAACACTTTCCACTAAGCTCAGGACCTCCAAGAGTTTACCAGGAACTTTCCCAACTGGATCTCCTCTGCACAAGGGATACCCTTCTCTGCTACACAATTCGTTGATGACCTCCCCTTACCAGTGTGAGTTTCTTTTCAGTAAGAACCAATTCACAGTCCTTTGTTGCTCCATTATGGATATGGGTCTTCTCTGTTCCAGGGTGACAATTCTATTCTCGGGAAAGCTTTCTATTTTCTTCAGAAAAACTTCTCAAATCTTCTTTGCTACTCAAAGTGGTGTGGGTAAGATCCACTTCTCATTCGAAACATATGTTTATGAGTTTGCGACTCACTTATGTGCGTGATCATTCTCTACTCTTCTGTGTGTGTTTGGTTTCTACGCACTTATGCACTTGTTCTCTTTTTCCTTTACGGTTTGTTGATGTTCTCTTATGCACATTCGCAAGCTCTTCCTCTCTATGTTGTTTTCCCACATGTTCCCTCTTCTTCCTCATTATCCTTGGGATCCCCGATGACTTCTGTCAGAAGCAAGCCCTCGGTGTTAGGCTCCCGAATCGAAGGGGTAAGTCTTATGCATCCTTCTCATTGGAATCTCAATAGACCCTTCACGCTTACAAGTACCATTTCAGACAATAGTTATAACTGCTCAAATACCCAACATGATCACCATTAATAGGTTATGTCAGTCAATGATATCCAAGTACATTGGGCATGTAGTGTATTTAATTCATGTAGGTATAGGTTGGATTGTTGGGAAAGATTCTTATTTCCTTCATTAAAACTTCCCAGTCCACCTCACCAGTCCCACACATGGTATATGTTGGGCCATGGAATTTTCATCATTTTACATAATCTTATGCCTACTTTCAGTCCCTTCTTGTTTACCCATAGCATTGTATTAATGCTTATTAATCATTTTTAATGTTTATTAATCATTTGTAATGCTTATATGTGGGATTTAAAACCAAAGTGTTTTCCATTACTTTTCTTTAGTATTTCATATGAATTATGGTTAAATATTAGAGAGG
This sequence comes from Picea sitchensis, assembly GCA_010110895.2. Classification (NCBI taxonomy): domain Eukaryota; kingdom Viridiplantae; phylum Streptophyta; class Pinopsida; order Pinales; family Pinaceae; genus Picea; species Picea sitchensis. The sequence continues at coordinate 107,480 of SNQJ01S0003242.1, forward strand.
TAACATGTTTTGCACTTATCTTTGAAAAGGTGGTTTAGCTTGTTGTTGTAGAATCAATTGCCACTTTTTGTTACTCTTGTTGTTACTACAAGCCACTTGTTACAATGATTATAACTAAAGATCCACGAAGTGGGTACATGATACTTTTCATATGAGGCATTATTAAGTCAAGATAAGTCTATCCTCAAAATATCTCAAAAACACGGATCGTATTTTTCGAGAAATCGGTATTTTACTATTTGTTGTTACTTGTGATGTCGCAGTTGTTGTTACTTTGCGAGACAGTTTTGTAATCCACGAAAATCCATCTTCAACCATCAAGATCTGCAATGGATTTGGATCAACAACAATCATCTTAGATAATAAGATAATCTTGTAACCATTGATGAGATTAGTCTGATTAGTTTTGGATTATTAGCAAAGATCTTGTAATTATTTACTAGTTGATTTTTAGTTTCTACTTATTAGTAAATTGTTTTAACCACCAGAGGAACTCATTTATTGTTTCTTATTTTAGTTTTTAGACAAACTCATGTATAAAAGAGAGTGTCTTCTTCATTCTTGGGGGGGGCTCTTGGAGCAACAGTCCAAACTATGATGGAATAAATCATATTTCTTTGAGATATTGTGTTAATGTAGATTATAGCTTTGAGATTTCATAGTATGTTTAATTGTTGCATTTTCAATTGTGTCAATTCCTTTGAGCATAGTGTGAGTTTCAATTAAATTGTTTATGTTGTAGATTAGTGGCAATACTTTGTTTTACATATGTATGTCGATCGAAAAGTAAATCTTTTAGCTCGATTTACTTAATTTCTTGCAAGTATGTTTCATTTCCTACAGAGTGTTTACTTTTTCGCAACTGTGTTTCAATTCTTGCAAGTGTGTGTTCCTAGAATTAGATTGTTGGGGTTGCTTCGGGAGACAGTTGATTCATACTCTTGATACTTGCAACTGGTGTGTTTTATTTTCTAGCATGTTTGTTTTCTTTTTAGAATGTGTGAATTTTATTTTCCTATCGAATGGATTGCCTTTCTTTTATGCAAGTTAAGATTTACTTTCTCTTCCAGTTAAATAGATGGACCTACTTTCCCGTTATGTCATGGGGTGTGTAAAATAGAGTATATAGATCCATTAATCAGTGCTTAGATGCAATGTTGTATGATTTATTTTACCGAACCATGTTATTTCTTGCAAAGTTTTGAGTGTTGAGATTTGATTTTTGATATCTAGTTGTGTGGTTTGATTTACTTTACTACAACGCATATTATATAATTGATGTTAGAAGGGAAATTGTATCCTACATAGACTTTGTATCATAACTTTGAAATAAATAGACGCACCCTGGATTGATAATTAATGTATTGAGTAATTAGTTGCTTTAATAAGCAATTAATTTGCCCGACATTTTGGTTTCGTTGTCGGGGAAGTTATGGAAGGCGTGAAAGTACAACTAGCATTGGTTTTTAGATGCATTTCTAAGTTTAAGCATGTAGTTTGAATAAGTTAAAAGGATCATTTTTGTGGTGTAGTAAGAGCCACCCATAGTACTATTCTCTCTTTTGTTGGAATTTTGGGAGTAAGAAAGCATTGGTGAAAGAAGATTCTACTAGAAGGAGTCAAGGGAATGTCGAAGCCTTCAAACTTGAGTTTGGATTAATTATCGAGGTATGCTATCAATTTTCATTATATATGACATTTGGGTTGTTAAATATTTTTAATTTTATTATCCATATAAGATTAGTCACCCCTCCTCTTCTTCCCTTTCTTTTGCTTCATTTCTCTCCTTGCTTCCATCTTTACAACTTTCTATTTTATTTCCCTCTTGTTTCCATCCACTTCTCTTCTCTCGTATTTTTTATTTTTATCTTCTCTACCCCTCTTACTTTGAAAATTATTTTCTCCATTCTTTCCTCTTACATCCTATCTTTACTTTCCTTCTTCTTTCTTACTCTTCATTCTTCCTTTCTTTTCCATTTTCTTTCCCTTCATTACCTACTACTCCCTCTTCCTCTTTTCAACACCCATCTACTCTTTTTTTCATCATTTTTTTCTCTTATTTATTAAAACCATGCTCCTTTTTCATTTTTAGACTCCTTTACAACCCTCAATTCTTCATCATTGATTGCCTCTACCCACACTCAATCTCTTTAATCTTATGCATATTGGTAAATTATTTAATGATGGTTGATTTACCATTCGTATTTTCAAAGCCCTCATCACACAAGAATCCCAATTTCACGAACAAAATGTGGAATTTATTTCATGGATAATGAGACACTTTGTGGACTCTCTTCAATTCTCATGGTGGTTATGTCAGGCTCTCATTATCTTATAATTTTAATAATGGAACACTTTGTGTCTTTTTTTGAGCTCCTATGATGGTTATGTCAAGATCCCATTGCCACATTTTTGGATTTCGCGATTAATTCATCTTTTACTTATGATCTTGGGTATATTATTTGCATTCGTTATAGATAGTGCATAAGTCATAGTGCATAAAATAGGATCTGGGTATTCATAATTTTTGGTTTGAGGATTTCTTACATAGAGAGATACTTGTATATGAAAAATTACACATACCCAGATCGTCATTTGGGAGAAATCTCTTCTTGATTGGACACTTATGGCATTTTGGCTTGATAAATTCATTGAAAACACAGTCGGGACAGTCCTATTTTGGGGGGGCATATGGGATCATTTTTAAAACTTGTTTCTATCCAACATATCCATTTAAGTCTAATTTCTAACCCATTTTGAATTATTCAATTTGGATCTCAAACGAAAAGATGTGACCAAAACAGTGACCAGGTGTAGAGTAGGCAGCTCAAGAATAGAGTTAGGACAGTCAAATTTTGGAACATCTAATGGATGAATTTTTCAAACATGTTTCTAAAATCTGTTCTCCTATGTTTATAGTTTACAACTCAATTTGAATCATGCAATTTTTATATCATATGAGAAAGTTACACCCAAAATACTAATTGCTTATCCTAAATTTGCACTCTTAAAACTATGTTTTCCCAACTGTTCATTGGCATATTTGACACATCCATTATTCTTGGATTCAAAAATTGTTTCTATTGGAGATAAAAATATGAATATTCTTTCATCTCCAATTTGAATCAAGTCAATATGACATCAAACGAAAAAATTGTACTCAATTTAGTGATTGTTGGTCTAGGCGGAAATAACAAAAACAACACTAGCATACAGGTTGTTACTCAACATATTTGGAATATCACCTTAAAACATTTTTAAAACTTGTTTCTATTGGAATTACCCCTATGAATATGTTTTCATTTTGTTTGATAAATGAGGAATTTATTAACGAAATACTTCTAGGTAGTCTAAGGTGGTTGCCACTCCTCAACAGGTATAAAATGAATTTTGCTTTGTTCATTTTTCCTTGGGTTTGTTTTATAAGTAAATACTTGTTGTTTTTTAGTATTTCTTGGATGAAGAGAGACCGATCACCTCTCTTCTTCCATGATCTCACATTTTATTTCAGGTAAGTCCTAATTTTTTGCAGGTCTTGGGAAGACTAAGGGAGTCAATTCATGCACAAGTGATTCTTGAAGACAAAATTTCATACAAAAAGGGGCATACTTTACAGACATCCTTCATATCCATTTCTGAGCCTATCATTGTCTATAATAATTTTGTTAGAGTGCCGCTACATGCTGCTACATGTTGTTACATTAGTACTACATGATGTTGTTACTCTTGCCTTATTGTTGCATTGTTGCAACTTTTTCTTCAAAGTTGTAGATGGATTGAAGACAAGACAAATGGAGAATTGATGTGAAGACCCATTGAAGACCAACATTCTAGAAATCAAGTCATGTGACCACAATCCCTTGCCCCAGAACAATCATTTCAGACTATATCATATCCATCATGCTCATTCACCAATACCATGGTATTCTTATGTCTTTATTTCTTCATGACTCATGAATACATACATGTTGAAGATTAATAAAGTTTCATTTTTGGTCAAAATTAAAGTCAAAATCCTCATGAGACCATCATTATCAGGTCTACTTCAACCTCCTCATTTCCTACTTACTGCTCCATCCACACCTAACCCATGAAATAAAGTCACTCAACTCACTTACACTATTGAGCCATCTTATTTTCCTTTTCCTCACAAAATTTGATGGTGAAAATTTGTCTCATGCACCATCATACCTTGGAATTCTTGAAAACTAGATTGTTGGCAGGAATTCCTCGGGAATAAAAACATTATGATTGTGAAAACCCTTTGGGTGCAGTTGGAAAAACCTTGTTTGAGAACTGGCTTCCTAGCAGGGAGGTTTGCAAAGAAATAAACAATTCCATCCAAGTTACTCTCTAAATAATGATTTCCAAGTTGAATAAAGATTTCCAAGATTCAATACTACATCAAAAGTTTGTTCCAAATATACATTGTGCTACATGTTGCAAGCTCCACACTACTCTCCCTTGCAAAGTTTCTACATCATTTTGGACCATATTAGATCAGCATGTTGCTACAAACATTATGGACTTCATAGGTAGGTGCAGGTATGCTTGTTTCTCTTTTATTTAATCATGATTAATTGAATTATATAGATGTGTATTTGGAAAATTACCTATGCCTACTCCATTATTTTTCCTCTATCATACTTCATTGTCATTTTCCAAGGATTGCTAAAATATTTCAATTTGGGGAGGGGGGGCGAGGAACATTGCCCATTGCCTTACCTTTCATCACTATGCCATCACCACCCTTGTTCCATGTGACTCATCACATCATCCTACTTATGGCATCATTTCCCACAACCTTGTTGAAGCATGGAGAGGGTACTAGTATGTTTCTACACAAGAAACCTGTGTTGTTGCCACACAAGAACCATCAGTAAGAAAAGAAGAGGTATTGTTGTTTCTCCGCAAGAACCAACAACAAACCAAGGAGAAATCGATACGCATGAACAAGCCAAGGAAACTATTGGCGGAGAGGAATGTGTTTCCCCAAAAGAACCTATAGCAGAAGAAGCTTCTCTAGAAGCCATTCCTATATAAGAATATGTTGTCACACAATAGGGTGGAAAACATAGGCATGATTTCCTTAGTTTGTCTCCATGATTTACTAATGCATACATTGGGTTTACTCATCATGAGGGGTCTAGCCTTTGTAACTCCAAAGTCTATCAAATTTTCAAGACAATTTTGTATTAGCATTTCCAGATCTAATGTGAGAGTTGGTCAAGGGGTATTTAAGTGATCTGGAACATCTTGGTTGCTTATTGCCAGGGTATTTTCTGAAAGTGGTATTTCTGCTCATAAGATAATGTTTTTCTTTGCTAGTAACATGACAGTCGATGGAAACATTGTAGAAAGATTCATGTGACTTGGGAAATAAATTGGTTCAAAAATGGAACATGGTCTCTCATTAATTGCATTGATTCAACAATGAGAATGGATGAAAATGTTATCATTATTTTATGTTCCTTACTTGGGTATTTTACTTCCCATTTCCTGTTGGATGATTATTCTTTGACATTATCCCTTTTTTTAAGTTGTTGGGTGTTTTTTTTCCATTCACTTGTAAACTGTCAAATATCCACATTACCAAGATTGGTTTCAACAATGTGAGTCTTCTATACATTATGGGCATTCATTTACAACCATCCATAATCAAGATAGTTAACCAAAATCTCCTCCACTCAGGTAAGCATGCATTGTGTTTCTTTAATGGTTATTCAAGCATGAATATAACAATGGATATGGATTTAATGAGAACATATTTTTTTAACGCAGAGACGAGTTTACACAGAAACGTGATATACAAACTTTTAAAGCATGAAGAGATGATTATTTTTTAAGCACCAACTTTCAATAGAGAACTGATTTTGAGATTATGTGTTGAAGTTCATTTCCATAGGCAAGATAGCCATTTTTATTTCCAGATTGATGATTGAAGATGTATTTCATCCTTTCACAATTGTTTGTTGAGATTGAAAATACAACATCTATTTGTTTTTCAGTGCATCATGAGGAATGTGTTTGGGGGGAATGTTTGATGTGCTAACAATGGAATATTCAAGACACAACCAAGTGAAATGGATATCTGGAAATTATTTCCACTGTTTTTTTCACTGAATTGCTTTCTAAAGAGTTTGGTGAGTTTTTCAGTATTGATGAGTTTTTATACTTATTTTGTCCTTAAAGAAAGAGAAATTGAATTGAGGATATATTGCAAAATGTGGATTGGGTATTCATGAAACTTGGAGGAGAGACGCATTATTGTAAGATGAACAAACCCACAAAGTGTCAAGCAAACACATTTCATACATTTTTAGAAATTAAGCATCGTCACCTACATCCAATTTGTCTTTTTCTCAATATCTGTGATGTGGGTACCTCCATTTTTTTTGTGAGGAGAAGAAATGGAACAGTGAAAATATGACTGCAAAATTTCAGAGAAACCCAGTTTGTAGTTTATGAGAAAATGGTTAAAAACAAATTGTTACTCCTACAACTCATTTGTTGAAACTCATATGTTGTAGCTCATTTGCTGCAAATTGTCATATGTTGAAACTCATCTGCTACAGCTCCATCAGAATTGCTAAGGATCACTTGAAAGATACTTTTGAAACATGCATCGCAATAGAAGCATCAAATCCTCAAGACAACATAAGCACTTCCAAACAAGAACCAGCATTGAATATGGAAGGGAATCACTCCAACACTGCTACACAAGAACCAATGTTGGCTCTCATAAAAGAAAAGAAAAAAAGCACGTTGTTACACAAGAACCAACAGTGAATTCAAGAGATGCTCCACAAGAACCTGTTGCGAACATGGGGGAACATAAGTAACTAAAACTGAGCAGGGAAGACACATACTTGTCTTTAGATATAGTCTCTTCTTTCTTGAATGTCATTGTCTTTGGAAATGACCTCTTAAGATCTTTCTCGCTGCTCTTGAGAGTCATTAGTGTCAAGAATGTGATTAAATAGGAAAGAGGTGATAATCGAGATTGGTCATGCAATTCTATAGGAAAATTTAGATATAATTTAGATGATCAATAGAGTCATGAAAATACAAAGGGAAAGTATATAAAATGGATTTAGTCAGTCTACTATAAGAAAGGCAACCTTTTGCACCAATTCGATGCAAGAACTCTTGAAAAATTTGCAAAATCGACCTATTTTCAGACTTATTAATGATAGAAACAACCAATGTTACAAGTTAGTTAAATATATCGGATTAATTATAACTTTCAAAACAAATGCATGGTAGTGGCACATTAGATTCAATCATAAAATTAGTAAATAATTCAAATAATGACGACAATAAAGCCCTTAGAAACAACAACAAAAATGTGTATAAATCAATAATAATAATAAAATGTATGTAATGAATGTTATAAATAATTTTATGGATTCAATCCCTAGTATGGTCACCAAAATATGTTAATTACATAATTGAATTTCATGCAATAAATAGCTCAAACTCTTTGTGAAGATAAATTAGAAAGAGGTGAGAATGATCATCCAAGTTTAAATCTCTTTATTGGTTCCCCTTTTCCTTTGACTTCCTATTTATTATGGACAAGGTCAAAGGAGGTGAGAGAGGTATTTTGATTGAGTGTGATTAGAACATGCCATCCTTCAACAAATTTTAAAGGTTTTCTTAGGGTTTTAATGTTTTATGAGTTAAGTAATTGAAGTGTAGAAAATAAAGAAAACTAGTAAAAATATTAAAATAAATAACTAATCTAAAGAATTTAGATCATGTAAAAAAGAAAAGGCTACAAAAAATATAAATAGAACTATTAAAGACAAGGTATTGAAATGAATAAGCATGAATAAAATAAAGTATATTATCGCTTTTAAAATATATGTTTTTTTTAAGCTTTTGATCATAATAAAAGGCAATATAATTAAAGAAAGTAAATAAGAAGCAGAAACATTTAAACAAGAATAGCCATAATAGACTAGTAATTAGTTCATTTTATTGATGGATTGTTCCATACTATGTATCTTGCAATAAAACAAATCTCTTTCAAGATTTTGTGAAATCCTAGACCAAGATTGATCAAAGTTAACCATGGCATTTCTAAACTGTACAAGGGATAACCAGAGAAAATAAAGAAAACAAAAGATATAAATGGAATTTGTGACTTTGGGAAAATCAGGAAATTGCCTCTTTGTAGTTGCATTTCCTCTACAGATTCATTTATGAGTTAGTGTTGATTTAGACCAAAACAACTAATTGCCACAATGAAAACTGTAACATCTCGCTCTGGCACACTGAGAAAACTTATTATTTGAGGACACTTGCTCGCAAGTGATCTGGACTTTTCTGATATTAAAACATTTATACTTGATTATGATGCGTTATGATGGACGACATGATGTTTTACTATTTGATGTAGACAAGTGCTATTGACTCAGTTGTATTGAGTGTGCAGGGTTTTGGACCTTGAGGATGCAGAGGCATCGGTGGAAACCCTTGGACTTTGGATTGAGTCAGGGAGTGTGCTATTTGGGTTGATTTATTTACTGTGATATTTCATTGATTTGATGATTTGATGTTGACATGTTCTGACACGATTGTCGATGATGCAGGCTG
>SNQJ01S0003242.1:138509-148841 GCA_010110895.2 Picea sitchensis
AATGGAGAAATTAGAAGTGGGTTAACCCTAAAATAAGGAAAGTGGGCAAAGTGACCTAGAAGATGTTTTTAAGGAAGCTACTTGGAGAGTATAAATAAGAGGCAAGGCTCTCTCATTTAAATCACACTTGAGCATATTGAATATCTATATTGAATAATAATTCTATATTGATATAACACTTGGATTATTTGGAGAAAATAGATTATAATTACGCTATTACTGATTCACCCCCCTCTCAGTAATCCAATAATTGGTTTCAGAGAAGGTTCCTTCTGAAATTAGTTTAACCACTGAAAGGTAGATCATGGAGAGTACCAACTCATATAAAAATGGAATACCACACTTTGATGGACAGAAGTATGCTTTTTGGAGCATAAGAATGAAGACATATATACAAGCACAAGGGTTTGAAAGTTGGCAATCAATTGTAGATGGATACACAATACCATCAATTCCACCAACAAATGATAAAGCAATGAAACTTGGTCAGAATAATTCCAAAGCTAAAAATGCACTTTTGAATGGTCTCAGTGAAACAGTGTTCACCAAAGTTGCACATTGTAAATTCACCAAAGAGATTTGGGACAAGCTTCGAAATATTTATGAAGGAGATACAAAAGTCAAAGCAGCAAAACTTCAAACTTACAGAGGTCAGTTCGAACAACTAAAAATGAAGGAAGATGAGAATATTGCAGCCTACTTCTTAAGAGTTGACAAAACAGTGAATGCAATCATAGGATTGGGAGAAGAAATCGAAGAATCTATAATTGTTTGAAAGGTACTAATATCTCTTCCTATGAGATTCAACCCTAAGATATCAGCACTAGAAGAAATATTGGATCTGAACTCAATAAGCATGGATGAACTGCATGAAATATTCACAACATATGAAATGAGAACTGAACAGGAAAATCCAGATGTAAAAGAAATAGCCTTCAAAGCATCCAAAAGATCAAAGCAAAAGAAAAAGGAACAAGAAGAATATGTCAGCAGCAGTGAGGTCTCGGAAGATGATGAAGAAGTGGCCAACTTCGTCAAAAGACTGAACAAGGGAACCAATGGTAGGTATAGAGGTAAGATTCCTTTAATTTGTTTTAATTGTGATGGTATTGGTTATTTTGCTAACAAATGTCCTCATAAGAAAAAGAGAAATGATTAAGGTTACTCAAAAGGAAAACACACATATAAAGGAAAAAGAACTACAAAGAAAGATTTCAAGAAAATATTATGCATCAAAGAAGACATCTCATCATCAGATGAAGATGAAATCGGTGACAGTGAGACAGGAAGAGTTCTATTCATGGCAGTAAAAGATTCTGACAAAGAAGACTCCTAAGAAGAATATAAAGAATTCAAATAAGGATATGAAGAAGTTGAAGACGAAATTGAAGAGGCAGAAGTTGACTTAAGAGAAGAATTAATGTGTGCCATAGAAGTTATCAGAAGAGAAAAGAAGAAAAACAAGAAACTACAAGCAAAACTAGACAAGAAAAAAGACACTCGAGAACTAGAACAAATGATCACAAGATTGAAGGTTCAAATTGAAGAAGATAAAAGAATTGAAGAAGCACTCAAAGAACAACTAGAAGAAAAGGACAAGATCATTGGAAACTTGGAAGCAGAGATTGTCACACTAAGAAAGGATATTCAAAAGAAAAATATGCAGAATAGCTCAAAAGTTCTGGATGGCATTATCAACAGTCAAAAATCTCATATTAACAAGCCTAGACTTGGATACAATCAGACAAAAAAGGGATCAAGCTCCAAAACAACAGAGCAAGAAACAAATCCAAAAATCTATGCAGAAACAATCAAAGGGGATAGGAAGATGTACAAGGAAGATTACAGGGACACTCCTCCACCGAGAAGATTCAGATTTCAAAATCAACAACAGACAGATAGGCCTCAAGAACAAGAAGGATTCATAAGAGCACCTTCTTTCAGAAGATCTTCAACTCCCATGTATCAAACTATATTTTTTGGTTTATGTTATGCATGTAATAATTTTTGACATAGAGTTGTGAATTGCAGAGCTAACAACAGGAACAATAAAAACTTTGAGAGTCATACATAAAGGGGTTACTCAAGAATACCTAGTGAAACACAAAGAAGAAGTTACAACAGGTTTGAATCTTTGAGCATTGAAGTGGAATGTTACAAATGTAACAATTTTGGACACGTGGCCAAAAATTGCAGAATGACAGTCCCTCCTAAAGAACCTCAACAGAATAAAAACAGTCACAGACAAGAACCTCAGAAAATGACATGGATAAGAAAGCAAGATCAGTATAGCAATGAAGAATGCACAATCACTCTACAAGATAAGCATAAGAAACATGTTGGTATGTTGACAGTGGGTGTTCAAAACACATGACAGGTGATAGAGACAAATTTCTTACATTGTGAAAGGAAAGAAATGGATCAATCTCCTTCGGAAATGATAATTCAACCAAAATCATTGGAGAAGGCACGGTCTGAATTGGGAACAAGAATAAAAAGGCACAAAATGTTCTACTGGTATAAGATATGAAACATAATCTTCTAAGTGTGATTCAAATGTGTGACCAAGTTCATAAAGTTACTTTCGATTCACAAAAGTGTGAGATAAGAAGAGAAGGTTCGGGGAAATTAGTCAGTACAGCTGCAAGAACTTCAAACAACATATATGTGTTAAGTGAAATTGGAAATGAAAAGTGGTGTCTAGGAAAGAAAGATGAAAGTTGGCTATGGCACAGAAGAATGGGTCACATGCATTTTGATAACCTTGTCAAAGTCAGCAAAAGAGAAGCAATCAGAGAAATGCCCCAGATCACAAAACCAACCAACACTTTATGCAAGCATTGTCAACAAGGAAAGAAAACAGAGACCAGGTTCAAATNAATGCTTGAGATCTGATAATGGAGGAGAGTTCACTTCAAAGGAATTTATGGACTACTGCAGCAGTCATGGAATAAAAAGGCAATTCTTCGTTGCTAGGACACCTCAACAGAATGGAGTTGTTGAAAGAAAGAACAAGACAGTATAGGAAATGGCTCGAACAATGCTAATGGATTCCAAATTGACAAATATATTTTGGACATAGGAAGTGCATAGATAAGTTCACATTCAAAACAGAGTAATGCTCAGAAACAACACTGGTAAAACTCCCTACGAGCTATGGAAAGGAAGACCAGCAGAAAAGTGGATTTTACGTCCATCTGATATACTTTAACATTTTTGGAGCATGCATAGGCTAAAATAAACTAGATTGCTTCCATTCTGGAAACTGGGACAAATTTCTCTTCAAAGTCGATTCCTTCAATCTATGCATATCCTTTACATACCAATCTAGCTTTGTTCCTTGTAACTTGTCCATATTCATTTAATTTATTCCTAAAAACCCATTTTGTGTCGATCACATTCTTATTCTTTGGTCTTGGAACTAGTTCCCAAGTGTCATTTTTCTTTATTTGATCCAATTCTTCATTCATGGCCTTATTCCAAAATTCATCCTTGTTGGCTTCTTCAAAACATTTTGGTTCAATTGTAGATAAGAGTGCTAGGTGTGTTTGTTCCGGTGAACGGATTTTTCTTCTAGTCTCAAATCCTACATCTTTGTTTCCAATAATCTGATTTGAAGGATGATTCTTCTATACTCATTTTCTAGGTGTCTTTGGAGATACTTGTTGAACTTGCTCTTCTGTTTCTGTCAGATTCTCTTCATCTTCCTCTTCTACTCCATCTTCTGCTTCTTCTTCGAAAAGTTGTTCCATTGTTTTGTTTTCTTCTTCCTTTTATTCTGGTCTGCCTGTTTCATTAATTGTTATGTTGATGCTTTCCAAAACTTTGTTCAATCTTAGATTGTAACACTTGTATTCTTTCCTTGTAATTGAGTAACCAACAAGTACTCCTTTGTCCACACGAGAGTGAAACTTTCCCATTCTACCATATTCTCTTTTGATGTAGCATTTGCTTCCAAAAACTCTGAAGTGCTTCACATTTGAATGGAGAACTTGAAGAAGAAGTCTACATTGAACAACCAGAAGGATTTCAGTTGTCAGAGAACACAGATTATGTGTGTAAATTAAAGAAGGTCATGTATGGTCTAAAACAGACTCCTAGAGCATGGTACTCTAGACTGGATAAGTATCTGTAGCAGGCAGGGTTCAGAAAAGGAAGTGCAGACAGCAACCTCTACATCAAAGTAAGTGAAGGTAATATTTTATTAATTGAAGTTTATGTTGATGATATTATTTTTGGTAGTGATGATGATAGGTTAAGACAGAAATTTTCAAAAGATATGTAGAATGAATTTGAAATGTCGTTACTTGGAGAACTATCCTTATTTTTGGGACTTCAGATACGTCAAAGCAACCGAGGAATCTTTATTTCTCAAACCAAGTATATTAGAGAAATGCTAAAGAGGTTTGGAATGGAAGATTGCAAACCAGTTGCAAGCTGAGCAAAGATGATGATTTGAAGTCTATAGATCAAAGGCAATATAGGTCAATGATTGGCAGCCTACTATATGTGATAGCATCTAGACCAGATGTAATGCAAGCAGTTGGATAGGTGGCACGATTTCAAGCAGCACCAAAGGAGTCACATGTGTTAGGAGTGAAGAGGATTTTCAGATATCTCAAAGGAGCAGAAGAGTTTGGATTATGGTATCCAAAAGGAAAGGATCTATCACTTATTGCCTACACAGATGTAGATTGGGCAGGTTGTATTGATGACCGATGAAGCACCAGTGGAGCAGCGTTCTACTTGGGTGAGTGTTTAGTATCATGGCTAAGCAAGAAACAATCATAAATATCTTTATCTACAGCAGAGGCAGAGTATATTGCAGCAGCATCATGTTGTACATAGGTTCTTTGACTGAAACAAACTCTGATAGATATACAGGTTGAGTATGATGAGCCCATTGCAATCTATTGTGATAATACAAACGCCATCAGTATCTCGAAGAACCTGGTGATGCACTCCAATACGAAGCACATTCCAATCAAGTATCACTTTCTATGGGAGCAGGTTGCAGAAAAGAACATCAGATTTGAGTATGTGGGCACAAAAGAACAAGTGGCAGACATCTTCACAAAACCACTTCCACGAGAATCCTTGGAATATCTTCGCCAGAGACTTGGAGTTATTTCTACTCCAAAATGAATGATTTTTGAATGCTTATCTTATATGTCTTATATTTACACGATAAAGAACCATAAGAGGACAGTTCATTCAAGAGGAGCAACCCTGGATGGAAAAATACATTTTCCATTGATGACAAAGGGGGAGAGATTTATCAGATGCAGAGGACAGAAGCATGGTTCCAGGGGGAGAATATTTATCAGATACATAGCGTAGAGGCATGGTTCCATGGGGAGTATGAGTGATATGATTTCAGTATTGCATCATAGTGTTGTTATCAATGCCAAAGGGGGATATTGTTGATTAAGGTTGGTTGTCATTGATGTCAACCCTTGAAGAAAGCCCTGTAGCACAAAGGTTGGGTAATGGACCCAATATTTTTTGATGTAAAGATGATTCATTATTGTCTTGTCATGGTTGATAATAAGTAGAAATGGATGAAATCCAAAGTGGTCCCCTTATGGTGAAAGCCCTCGTAGGAAGATGCTTTGCAAATTGAGTTATCCTAGAAGTATGGTTAGAGAACCCATGCTTATTTGTGGAATAATGAGATGAATTACAGTGAATTTGTTAGTTAAACTATCATATATGGATAATGCTTTTCATGTCATTTCCGGTGGTATGTGGAACTTCACATAACTCCTCACGGTTTGAGAGTTATGGCCATATCAAGTTGGAGGACCCTCATATGTCATCTAGAAGCCCCAAAAGGTCAAAGTAGTCAAAGTGGTTTAAGAGTTTTTAAAGGTAAATAATAAAGTGAAGTGATGAGTGCACTATAATTCAAATTGAATACAAAATAAATTATTTAAATAATAAATTTAATGGAGAAATTAGAAGTGGGTTAACCCTAAAAGAAGGAAAGTGGGCAAAGTGACCCAGAAGATGTTTTTAAGGAAGCTACTTGGAGAGTATAAATAAGAGGCAAGGCTCTCTCATTTAAATCACACTTGAGAATATTGAATACCTATAGGTGTTTGAGGTAACCAAAGGATATATAAGCCTAATTTCTGAGGAAAGTGAAGAAAACAAGGTCGGAATTCAAGGAAGAATAAATTATTTTGATGATGCTTTCTAAGGTATGTTTTTTCAAGTCATCTCACCATTTTCGCAATAAATTTGTTTCTAGAATGATTCAGACCATAAAATTTCTATGCCATTGAGTAAACATATCCAAGTATCTGTGATAAAAAATTCAGCTTGTGGGTCGTTGTATTTTTGGAGTTACACTCCGTGGAAAATAGGGTTCGTGGCGAGTCCTGAAACTAGTCAAAAACAGGTGTTTCGGGTAAAAACGCCATAACTACTTCATAACATATAAAAATTTAGTAAGACCAAATGTGTTGGTTAGAATATAGTCTGTAATATGTTTTTTAATATTTTCAGATCAATTCAAAAAATATTTTGTATGGGGCATGCTCTGCAAGGTCGCTCTCTAGAATAAGCCAGAATTCAGCAAGGTGTGCCATTTTTGCCATAACTCCTTTTCTAAGAGGTTCCAAGTAGTGAAACCTGGAGGAATTTCATAAAACACACTAAAGAAAAGTGTGTATCAGTTTCAGATCTTTATTCATTACAGGTACAAAGTTATGATTATTTCAAGTTAGGGTTGTTAACTAATCCAAAACTAGTCTTGTGAGACTAAAGAAACATTTGATGAAAATGTTAGTCTCTTGTTGTTAAAGTTAAGGAAGGTTTGTAGGTATATGATCATATACACTAGGTCTATTACAAATTTACAAATCATATTTGGATGATGAAATATGAGGGATTTTGGTTGAGGTACAAGTTGGATGCATGGTTGAGACAAGTAGTTGATGAGTTGGCACATACATGAGGTGTATAGTTGATGATGTTGGTACATATTGATGAGTCATAGTTGATGAGTACTTGAAACATGATTGGTACATACTTGGTACATGGTTGGTTGTACTTGTTTATCGTACAGGTTGATTACATATTGTTTGGTACAGGTTGGTGCATGGTTGATGCACTTTTTTATGGTACAGGTTGATTACAGGTTGAGGTACAGGTTTATGCCTTGTTGATGCATGGTTCAGGTTTATTGGTACATGTTTACATCGGTATATCTCATAGTGATAGTGTGACAGTGGTTCCATCATTCTACTTCTACTTCAGGGTGGTTGGATGGGGCAAGGACAGGTGGTTGTAGTGGGAGAACATAGGGGGTTGTAGCCTCCTTCTGGTTGTAGCCAGAGAATTGGAGACTTGGTGCTTGCCTCAAGTTGTAGCCTGAGAAACTAGGGGGTTGGAGCCTCCTTCCAGTTGCAGCTGGAAAACAAAGGAAGTTGGTGCTTCCAATGAATGTAATTCTTCAAGACATATAAGATAAAGCATTTCATGATTTTCTCCCGATTTGGGTTTCCACATAAAACACTGGTGTATTGTGTATGTGTGTGATTGTTCATTTCTTATTGCTCATTATTGGATAATAATTCTACATTGATATAACACTTTGATTATTTGGAGAAAAAGGATTATAATTACGCTCTTACTGATTCATCCCCCCTCTCAGTAATCCAACAATTGTTTTTCATAATTTTACACAAAGGAGCATTGTTTTTGTTGACAACAAAATAGAGGAAATAATTCGTTTTGCAACAGAGGAAACATTTTTTGTGAAGTTTCATTCTAAACCCTTAATAGTTCAATTTTTTCCACCTTTTGATATTTTGCATAATTCTTTGTATGTGAAGATAGAGGAATAATGACCTTTCAATTTGCTTATGACAGTCTAATCCAGGTTGATATCGGTGGCCACCCACCTATTCCACTGGCTCAAAATACAATTTTCCACCTTGGTAGTTTTTCTATAGTTTTTCAAGTCCCAAACTTCTGGGGTCGTTTTGAGGCACCAAAGAACAAATTTTCTATGAGGAAACAAAGAACAAGTTTTATATGTTTGGGGGCCCAAACAATATTCAATGGCTCTAGATTATGCCTAATTGAATGTGTTATTCTTGTCTATACCTTTCCAAAGAGTTATTGTGCACCCCAAATGGAGATCATATGCAAAAGTTACACCCTCTGAAAATTGATGTATCAACTACCCCCATCGAGGCCCACAAACCTTTTGGCTTTTCATCTTCTGGGGTTAGGTTTTTGGATTTCTTTATGTTAAAAAGGACTTTAGAGCCTCAATTTAATCATCCTCTTCTTGTGAATGAGCGTATTTGTCACATCTCTTCTTAAATGTAAGCTGCCACCATTCTAGTGAGTTCATTCACTCTGTATTTTTACAGTTTTTGTACATTTCTCTCATTAATAGAAATTGTGTATTATTGTATCTCTTTGTTTCTTGCAATTTTTATGTGTATTTCATTGTTATATATCTGTCTTCATTTCATTCTCAAAATAATTTGGAACAGTGCTATTAGACCAGGTTGCTCCTTGTTGTTTCTTAGTGCATGTCCCTGACGAGGTCAGGGTATAGAGAATTGGGTCTTGAGCTAGTTTATCTCGACTACAACCACTCTCACCAGCCCAACCAGCCTCCCATGGTGGAAGAAAAGAGAGATGAGGGAGGAGGAGATTCTATTCAGTTATCGCTCAAGGAATCCCTCATGTGACAGAGGGAAAAAATGATGGATAATTTTTCCCAAATCCTTTGATGACTACCAATAACACTAGACACGTCTTCATCAAGCAATGGCTTTGGAAGCATCGCCCCTTTCAAGATACAAGTTAATTTTGATATTCCTGTGTTTTAATGTCAAAAATAGGCTGATGATTTAAAAAAGTGGTTAAATCTGCTAGAAGGTTATTTCTCTATCCACAAATTTTCATATAGAGAAAAGATCACCTTTGCGCTCCTTAAGGTTGTCCCCGTGTAAATTATTGGTGGGAAAATTACTCTGAGCAAAATTCCACAGAGGATTTTGGAATGTTTTAGGCCAAACCCAATTGGGATTTTTTTATGGATGTCCTGAAGGAACAGTATTACATTGCTAGAAACTATGACGACCAGTACATGAGATGGACCACATTGCGTCAAGAGAGGGGCCAAACAGTGTCAGATTTCACAAATATCTTTCATACCTTGCGCTCTAAGTTGGGTATCAAAGACTCTGAGTGACATCGAGTTCTAAAATACCGTGGGGCTCTACATAGGTACATCCAAAAAAAAATGGAGTTTTTGGAAATCTCAACACTGGGAGTCGCTTCTTGATATGTTGTCAAAATCAAACATAAATTAAAGCAGCAGAAGAAGCGAGAGTTCGGGTCTCCAAATTTGTAACAACCAAAGTATGCTAAAGGTATCTCTAACCCACAGAACAGCCAACCTCAAGACAACCATTCCAAACCACAGGAAAAGAAGGGTAACAGGAAGACAAATAAGGACACTGGGAAGTGGTGTGACTTCCACAAAATACCTATGGACAACACTGATGAATGTCGCTCAAAACAATCATCGGTGGTTGAGCTCAAAGAATCGGAGTCAAGCCCAAAATTGGACTCTGACTTAGAAAAAAATAAAAGGAGACAGATCATTGATGTATAACCCACTGCTACCATCACGACCATGCCCCATTAGCATAGCTCAAATAAACCCTACAGATATGATATTAACCAACCCTTAGATAACAAACAAACAGATAGGAGATTCTTCCTTAGAGTTCAAAGAGACTAAAAGGTGACTTTGCATGGAATCTTCTCTCAAGTGGGTGTTCCTTAATAGATCATGGAATGGAGCTCGTGGAGGCATGCATATATATTTGTTGTTATAAAATAAGTTGATTTAGTGTGTCAAATCACAAGACATATATATGTTTCTCCTTTATTACTTAATTATAATCCAACTAGAAGAACTAGAGGATCCTGAGGAGCAGGAGTGCCTCTCCCTTTCACAGATGTGGGTGAAGGGGACTCCATTTCATTTTATTGTTGATAGTGGAAGTCATAAGAACCTCATCTCAGCAAATTTTGTCAAGCAGCTAGATTTTCCAACAACACCACACCCCTAGACATACAACTATTGGAGAAATTTCTATTTTCGACACACTAGTTCACTGGGAGTAACACTAGTTCATTGGGAGTTAACTGGCTAGTTCTATTTTTAGACTTTCTATTTTTACCATCACTATTATGCATGCATGCATTCCTAGGGAAAGCTAACTGCTTGATTGCTTTTCTTAATTATGGAATGTTTTTCCCTATATATGAGTGTATTCCACTCATTCATTGTAT
>SNQJ01S0003242.1:151800-199735 GCA_010110895.2 Picea sitchensis
ATGAGTGTATTCCACTCATTCATTGTATCATATTGATCATGATCTATGTATCAATCATCAACTCATTGGAATAGTGTGAATATATTTTCTCATTCTTCCATATTGAATCTCTCTTCCTTTCTTGATAATATTTGTTTGTACTTGCTTTATCTAGATCTCCTGTGTAGGTTTTCATGAAACACTGACAACAACATCGGGTGGCTTCGCCAGGGTTAGGATCTCTACGTCAATGAGCAGTGTCGCATGTCCTACATCATCAAGCCCCTCAAGGATGATATATTGTGTGATGTTTTGTTAGGCCATCCGTATATGTGGAAGATTCATTTTCTTTACGAGTCTCGGCCCTGTAGTGTCATTGTTACTCTGGGGGTTAACTTTACAGGATACTAGAGGTAGTTCCGACTACTGTCCCACCAAAACAGTGTCACAAAGTAGTCTCTCATATGACAAATTTTAGCTTCTTCATGATCTGGTCAGAAGGCAAACAGAAGGACACTACAATCATTAAATCCTCATCCCAAGACCTTTCT
The DNA here is from genome assembly GCA_010110895.2 of Picea sitchensis. Taxonomy (NCBI): domain Eukaryota; kingdom Viridiplantae; phylum Streptophyta; class Pinopsida; order Pinales; family Pinaceae; genus Picea; species Picea sitchensis. The sequence goes on from SNQJ01S0003242.1 coordinate 152,331, forward strand.
ATCCAACAAAATCATATTGAAAAGATTGTAGAAGCGCACAAAGATATTCTTACTTCACATACGGGGTGCTTCCACACTACTCAGTCAAGCAAAGTCATCATGTTGCATCTTCACCGAAAGAGTCCTCCCACACTCATACCGAGGAAGTTCATGCAACTATATTGTTTGAATGGATCCAACCCCCCAGCAACAGGTTCATGAAAGCCTTCAATAAGCTAAGCAGGACATCTTCTTCAGCAAGGCAAGCAGCTCACCAAGGTTTAGATTCAACAAAAGCTTCCCCGGGAACCTGACACAATGGAGACCATTCTTCCTAAAGGGGGAGGAATGATCCAGGTGGATATCAGTGGCCACCCACCCATTGCTTCCTTTATAACAGCGAACCTTGCTTCTCTGTAATTTGAAACCTTGTCATGTGATCCTTGCTCGATTCTGTATGCTAAAGTAATTACACAATTCTAACAGTAGAAAAAGACTTTTCCTCGAAATTTCTTTTCATCAGAAAAACCTTAATCTTTTTTTCCTCTAGAATGAAATAGAATGGAAGAAAGAGGATGTAAATGATATATAGTCGCAGAGTAGGATAGAATGATCGAATATGTAAGGTAGAAATAAGGGTATGGTAAGCTAGAGAAGTTAGGGTGTAAAAGGAATAGGTAAATTTTATTAATTTTTTTGTTTAAAATCAACAATTAAAACAACAAACCTGGATTATACCATTCTTTCAATTTTGACTTTTTGATGTTGATGTAGTCTTTGAGCTTGTGTAGTCTGGAGGTTGGTTCTTGAAACGATCTCTTTTTGTTGTAATTTTCCTCTTTTCCTTGCTTAATTCTTGGTTTCTAAAACTTGATAAGGAGGTTGCTTGTTCCTCGAAACTTTGTATCAGTTTCTTGATTTATGAAATAATAAGCATAAAATTCTTTACAAAATCTTATACTAACTTCTAAAAAAAAATATCTGCAAATGAAGGAGACTTTATCTCTAGAAAAACTTTTGATAGAAATCCTCTGTAGTTTAGTGAGTTGATCTCGCAATATCTATATTTTATTAAAAACAAAGAATATGTAACAAGATCTTTATCAAATCTTCTTATTATTGCACTGTAAGGACTGTGAGATTTTATGTCAGCCAAATGCTTGGTTTCAAGCAAAAATTCAAGTTAAGTGATGTCGGAAATATAGCTTTCACAACAAAACTTGTTTTCGCATCCTTTATTCATTGATTCCTTCTTAAAATGAATTGTTGATCCCTTCACTTGTACAAGATAAATCAAATAGATATTTTATTGATAATTTTTGTTAGTCAATTGCTTGGTTTTCTGACAAAAATTCAAGCTTAGATTGCACTAGAAAATATGTTTTTCACAACTAAACTATTTTTTTTATTTTTTATATATATTTTTTCTTTTCTTTTTATTTTTATTTTTTTTTGTATATATCTTTATTTTTCAAGATGGAAGAGGGGTAGGAGTATCATTTCCTTTCCCTAGAAATTTCATCTCTTATTTTTTAAAGAATTAAGAGATAAAGTCATCCCGACTTATTGGTTTGTTGTAGAGCTTCAACCTATCCCCATTGATCACAAATGAAACTCCACTTTCATCAATTGTCTTCACCCTTACTGAAGCATTATAAAACACTTATTGGATCACATATGGCCCAAGCCAAATATTGGTAAATTTTCCCTGAAAATATTCGTATTTGGAGTTGAAGAGAAAATCCCAATCACCAACTTTGAATAGATTTTTCTTAATGAACTTGTCATGCCATATTTCCCTTTATTGTTGGATCAGAGTAGTTTGTTGTAAGACATCTTGTCGGATCTCATTTAGCTCATTCAATTCCATTATTATTTGTTTATGAGCTTCAGTCAATTCCATCCCTATTTCAGCTGCAATTCTAAAATTCTTTATTTGAAATTCAATAGGAAGTAGGACTTGCTTACCATACACTAGTTTATAAGGAGTAAAACTAGTGGTATTCTTCCATGATGTCCAGTAAGCACACAAAAGTTCTGGAAGCCTATCTTCCCTGTCCTTCCAATGAATTTGGATTGCCTTTGTCATGATTACTTCCAAAACTTTGTTTGTACATTCTACCTGGTCATTTGCTTGCAGATGATAGGGTGTGGACTTACGAAGTTTGATCTTGTATTTTTCAACAATTTCCCTCACGAGCTTTGAATTAAATTGTGCTCCTTGGTCAGTAACAATTTCTCTGGGAACTCCAAATCTGACAAAAATGTCTTCAAATAGGAAATTGACTATTGAATCTTCAGTTGCTCATGACAAAGATTTTTCCTCCACCCACTTTGTTACATAATTAGCTATATCAGCAAACCATGGAGTTTTGGTAGATATAGAAATTTTTATAAATGTTCATATCGGAAAGAGTCTGTTATTGGAACACTCTCATCGGGATTATTAAGACGTGAAATAAATTATGCCACCTAATTGTCCTTTCCAGGTTTACCTATGACAGCAATATTGAATTCATGCAATAATAATAACCATCTTGTTATTCTACCATTAGAAATTGGTTTATTCGTTAAGTATCTAATGGCAGAATGGTTTGTATGGACAAAGACTTTGTATCCAATAATATAATGTCATAATTTGTTTAGAGCATGAAAAAATATCAACATTTCTTCTTTATTCATTGTATAGTTGAGCTTGGCTAGAGTTCATTTTTTACTAATAAAGTAGATATCATAGGTTATAAGGTTTCCTTTTTGACCTAGTACTTCTCCCACTACTGTATCAAATGTATCTGTAGAATTTTGAAATGGTAAGCTCCAATTTAGACCCTTCGATATTGGAGTTGATAAAAAAATATATTCAAGAGTTAGGAAATCATATTGGTAGTTAGTACCCCAACAAAATTCAACATCTTTCATAAGTAACTTAAACAAAGGCAAAGCTATTTTACTAAATTTTTCAATAAATCGACGATAATAGCCTACATAGCCTAGAAAACTTCTAACATCTCTTTGATTTGATGGTGTTGGTCCTAAAGTTTTCACTTGACTGCTAAAAGGCAAAGCTAGGCCACCTCAAGTTTTGGAATGGTTGGTTTTTTGGTTATTTGATTTTGTTGTTCAGTTGGAGGGTTGGTTTACCAAGACAAGAACATGGTTGGGTTGGAAAAATGATATGGATGAGGGTCCTCCTTGGTTGGTGGCACACAAATGATAGACAAGTAAGGTAATAGAGGAAAGAATGTAGGAAATAACAAACCACTCAATGAATAATCTGTTGTAAGAAGTTTAATACTTAAAATATTATTTCAAGGCATTAAACATGTATCAAAAACACAATTACTCCCACGGGTTGCAATAGAAACAAACCTTCACCATAGCATTAGTTGTTTTACAAGTTTCATATCAGTAAATACAAGTTATACAGTAGCTAAAGGAAATGAAATGTACTTTTCACAAATCAAAAACTGCATTCAATATAAGATAAAAACACATGTAGATTTGGACATAAACACATTGTCATCAAGAGTATATTCTCTAGGTGGAGAGATTTAATCCATGCATAGAGTAGGTTTAACTAGTTTAATGTATTGATATTCTTTTTCCAAAAACCAAACCCTCAAAACATATAAAATATGCATATTTATCAAATTGTAGAGGCTCTCATCCATCTAGAACTGAGGCTTAACTCTACACTATCAGTTAGAAAACAACTTATTGACTTAAGTAAACATTGTTGGAGTATAGCAATGTATACTTTAAACTTGACTTAACTAAAAGAAGTGGTTCATATCACACATAAAAGATCACTTATTATGTCTTAATCTAAAATGTCTTGAACTTAAATAACTAAAACTGCTACCATCAATAAACTAGACTGATGCATATGTTGAATCGAATTGAGTCTTTGAAAGAACTAAATAGGACTAATAGAATCAGATTATGAGTCGATCGCTTGTATCCATGCACATTGTTGGAGGCTAACTAGGAGATAATTGGATGTGTTGGCAGCTTCTTCAATCACTCCTTCAAATTATATCCTTTAGAAAGAAGCAAGTCTTTTGGTGCTTCTTCTGGAGTCTTTGATATTTCTTCTACAGTCTGGAGAGAAGTTTCTCCAATTCTTGGTTATGGTGTTGCAAGGTCTAGACTTGCAGCTTCATTTCTTGTGTTGGACACACCTACCACACTTAGAGGGGGGGTGAATGAGTGTGGGGCTCTTTTTCCCAAAACTTCCCTCTTACACAAAACTTATTAGTTAGCATTCAACTTTTACTCATTACTCATTGTTGTCATTTATAACCAATTAGATGTGAACATATATCAGCAACATATATCAGCAATATATCATCAACAAGTCATCACCATAAGGAAAACAAAGAACACAAGATGTATGTACAATTATTCTTTTTATTATGGACAACAATCCGAGGGTTTTCCAGCAACAACTGAATAGAGTACAACTCTACAAGAGCACCAACTCTATATGCAAGACTCAGCTTGCATTCTCAGCACCAACTCAAATGAGGCAACAATCCTCAACGGATATCAATCTATCAATAGGTATGCGACCTGTCAGTAGTGCAGCCAACGTGTGTACACGCCCTAGCTCACTAAAACCCGCATATGCATGCGGCCAGTGTATACAACAACCCGCGTATACCTTCTGAGATGTTAGGGTTTTTCCTTCAAGATCAACTCAAATTATCTGCAATCAATATATCATTCTCTTTTGTCTCGGACTATCCAATCTAACCACCAGCTAGTCACAACATCTCCAAGCTCTCCAATATCTTGCTCATGCTCCAAAATAAATCAATATGAATGCTATCTCAAACATGTATAACCAACTGGTATACCATAGCAATCATGTCACCACTGAATCCAAAGAGTACTGCTCACTCCATCAACCAAGTCATCCAAACTGAACCATATCATAGAGGCCATACTAGGAATGTCCTAAGAATTCGCAACACATCAAACAATAGTATCCATCAAGACAATAATGTAACCATACCAGTGTCTCAATGATAGATATGAGTCCATAGAATGCAGATATGGAACCTGCTTCATCATCCAAGAGCTTGGCACCAGCTCAAACACAAGTCTTCATCATTCCATCCACTATACACGCCCTGTCCTCATATAGCCCGCGTATGTACGTGCCCTAGCTCAATACATCCTGCATACACCTCAGAAACTAGGGTTTATGAAGCTTCGAGACTTTTGTCGTCAAGATATTCGATATTGTGGAAACTTTGATGTGTACATGAGATCCTCCTCACGCTCTCTTTCTCAGAATATATCTTCAATCATGCTCAAGAGATCCATACCAAAGATGCTCTCACAAGAAGCTCTCCATCAATACTCCAAAAGATATTCACAAGAAGCTCTCCATTGATCCACCACAAAGGATGTATTGCAAGAGTCCATAGCTATCTTATTTATACTTTCATCCTATAGGTCACTTAACCCATCTCTAGGTTACTTAACCCATTTCTAGGTCACTTAACCTATTTTCCTTATTTTAGGGTTAACCACTTTCCATAAATAGAAAGTTCTCCAATATTTTATCATTTAAATATTCCTTCTTGATTTTGTCACTTCTCTTTATTATTTAAATAATAAACCTTGACTTGTCACTTTACTTTATCATTTAAAATAACGATTTCTTCTTTTAGGTCACTTTGACTCCTTTGACCTTTGGGCTTCAAGCCTTCATATGGGGTCCCTTCAACTTCATAAGGACATAACTCTCAAACTGTGAGGAGTTATGTGAAATTCCACATACCACCGGAAATGGCATGACAAGCACTATCCATATAGGATAGTTTCACCAACAAATTCATTGATATTCATCTCATTATTTCACATGCAAGCATGGGTCATCCAACCATTCTTCTAGGATAAATCAATCCGCAAAGTGTCTTCCCACGAGGGCTTTCACCATAAGGGGACCACTTTGGATTTCATCCATTTGTGCACCTTATCAATCATGATAAGACAATAATGAGTCATCTTATCATCAAACAAACTATGCATCATCATGTATCAATGACAACTCATTCATCCATCTTCATCTATGCATCATATCAATGATCCATCTTTATCAATTGGTTTCCACTTTGACAAATATCATTCTCATCAAGGACTATGCATCATATCAATGATCCATATTTATCAATTGGTTTCCACTTTGACATCTATCATTCTCATCAAGGGAAATACATATACATTGTTCATCAATCATCAATCAATCAATTACTTGACATCAATCAATCAAACCATTTGCATCAATGACAACATGATCCAACAATCTCCCCCTTTGGCATTGATGGAAATACCAACATTGATGTCAACACCAGTTACCAATTGTTGATGTCAACATGTAGATAAGTCATGCTTTACATCAATAGTCAATGTGGCTATCTCTCCCCATCAATAAACATCAATCACACCAATGTGATTAACTCTCCCCATTTGACATCAATTGCAAAGGGCCATTCTCCTCTTGGGGCTGCTCCCCCTATCTAGGTGCCTTTGATCTTCCTTTGAATAATCTCTCCCCTTTTGAAAAAGGGATATCACTCTGATGTAATGCTGAAAATACATCAAACATACTCCCCATGTGACCATGGCTCCTCCTGGAATTATGCCTTTTTGCTCTTTCTTAAAATATAGGGCTCTTTTCTAGGTATGCATATGATAAATATCTCCTCCCAGAATCATGGGAAGAAGAATGACTCCCCCTATGGGTATGTCTCCCCCTATCTCCTCTGCAATATTATCATCATGCAATTGCTACTGCTTAACCGAATCATAGATCAACTTCTCTTTCAATGATGATACTTGGACCTGTCCATGCATCAAACTTGTGCCATACCATACATCATGAAAAAAAAGATATGTCATCAATGAAATAGAGAATCATGAATAAGATATCAACCAAGTACATCATGAAAAACATCCATGTGTATGTACGTCAATAGATATCATCCATGGAATGTATCCACCATATGCCAACGTGTGCATCTATCAATATGCCAAACAAATACCAATTGTTGTGCTAGTCATGTAATACCAATAGCTTAGTATCATCAAACATATGGCATGTATGAGTGTACCAAATGAACACCACCATGCACCAATACCACAAAATGATGAATCCCATACATGTATGCCAAATCCCTCATAAAACATGTGCCAATCAACTTGCTAGTAGGTGCCTCTATTAGTGTACCAATCATGTATCAACTATAGATCATCAATAATGTACAACATGATCATCTCATCAACTTCACCAACTACATGTATCAATATGTAGCTGAACCACATGCAAAATGCATGCACCATGATATCCATCATATGCTTCCAATAATATATCATAAGATATATCAATGAAACTCAAATATGCACCAGCCATGTACTCCAATAGATCAGCATCAAACCATACTCATGGGTTAGTGCCATGCACCCAAGATTTATTTTACATCATCACCTTACATGATCTAACATAGAATCATGAAAACCTATAGCAAACAGTGTCAGAATCTACAATAAATAATGTCAGAACCTGCAACACAGAGTTATACCATCACATCAAGTTGCAACACATGTGCATTGCCTTTTTCCCAAGGCTTTACAACATATACGCGGCATGTTGCACAACAACTCATGTATGTATGTGACCTATAAAAGGTCAGCTTGCATATGTACGCAACTGATACCAATGTCACCTACGTATGCTTCAATAGATGGCTTGCTTGAGCTTCCCTTAAGTCTTTCATCCTGTTCTGGTTGCTCTGTCTTCTTAACCCACTTATGTAGATGACCCTGCTCCTCAGAACTTGAGCTCTTAGCAACCATATTTTCAAATATGTCTCCCTTTCTTACTTCACTCCTTCTTCTAGCCATGCTATTTGAAGTTCTCATCATGGACTTTCTTCTTGTGTTCCATCACTCCTGGGATTTGTGGCATAATCCACTACAGCTGTAGCATCTCATGGTGTTACAGTGAACAGCAATGTGTCCTACTTGATCACATATCCAACACCTCATGGTGTTACAGTGAACAGCAATGTGTCCTACTTGATCACATATCCAACACCTCATGGTGTTATAAAATCTTCCAGTATATCTCCTTTCATAAGATCTACACTCAAAATATTTGTGACCATATCCATAACATGAATAACAATGCCCATGAAAAATACTTTCATACCTTTGCTTTGGTGTCCCAAGAATAGCTTCTTGATGTCTTCCTTGATTTGTTATTTTGAAATTTTCTTTGCCTTGTGTAGATGGTTGTTTTTCAACATTGTCTTCCTTCTTTGATGGACTTACCTCATGCTTCTTTGAGGTGCTTTCTTCAGCATGTGTATCTTCTCCTTTGTATCCAAGACCTGATTTATCACATGATGATCTTTGACTTTCCAAGATCTCATCCAAGATTTGTGAGCTATTCAAGAATTTGTTTGACTTTTCCACCTTCTTTCTAAGGTCAACAATTTCAACTTCTAACTTACAACATGACTCTTCCTTTTCATGTATTTGATTCTTCAATAGTTCCTCTATTCTTTTGGCTTCTTCAATTTGGGTCTTGAGATGGACAATGGTTTCAAAAAAAATTCTAATATCATCATCTACATTCATATATTCTTTTCCATTCTTTAGTCTTGTGATCTCTTCTTCCTTTTCTTCTAATTGAGTCTTATTTCTCTCTTTGTGTTCCTTGATCATTTATTTTAACTTCAAAATGTGCCTTAGACTCCTCCGAAGAAACTTCTTAGTGTTATCCAAAAGATAGTTATAGTCTATATAATAATGATCACTTCTATATCTATATAAACCCTCTTCAACTTCCTTTTGAATTTTTAATAGATTTTCTTATATTCTTTCCATGGGATAATTACCATCAAACCTTATACAAACTGTTTCTATATCTTCTTCTTCACTTGTAGAGAAAAATTCATCGTCATCATTGCAATCAAGGGTTTTTTAGGGTTCTTTACCTTCATTTGAAATATCTTCACTATCTTCCTTTTTGCCAATATCAACACATAATTGTTTTCCTTCATTTGAAATGTCTTCAAGATATTCCCTTGTGCTATCATCACTTGATTCTTTATCTTCACTTGAAATGTTTTCAAGATCACATTTAGAAATAATACAATCAAGGGTTTTTGGAGATTATTTACCTTTGAAAATCTTAATGGAGTGGTCTTCAACATCTTCCTTCTCCTTCTTTCTTTGATCTGTCTCCTCTAGATTTAGCCATAGATCCTTGGCGAAAGTGCATTGTTCCATGCTCTCTTTGATAGGGCTTGAGAGCCCACTAAGAATGGTCTTGATAGCCAATGCATTATTCTTCTTTTCTTCCCTTTGAGCTGCAAACTTTGACTTGTTCTTCAATGGAACTGATCCACCAATAGTTGCCTTCCAAATAGTTGCTCCCATTTCCTTCAAATGTATTCTCATCTCTATTCTCCAAGTAGAATAGTTTTCCTCATCAAGGATTGGAACTTTTTCATCCATTTGTGTGTCTATGGATCTCCTTCAAGCTTGTTAAGGCTTGAGGTGAAGGCCTGCTCTGATACCAATTATTGGACACACCTACCTCACTTAGAGGGGGGGTGAATGAGTGTGGGGCTCTTTTTCCCAAAACTTCCCTCTTACACAAAACTTATTAGTTAGCATTCAACTTTTACTCTTTACTCATTGTTGTCATTTATAACCAATTAGATGTGAACATGTATCAGCAACATATATCAGCAATATATCATCAACAAGTCATCACCATAAGGAACACAAAGAACACAAGATGTATGTATAATTTTTCTTTTTATTATGGACAACAATCTGGGGGTTTTCCAGCAACAACTGAATAGAGTACAACTCTACAAGAGCACCAGCTCTATATGCAAGACTCGGCTTACATTCTCAGCACCAACTGAGATGAGGCAACAATCCTCAATAGATATCAATCTGTCAAGAGGTACGTGACCTGTCAATAGTGCAGCCAATGTGTGTACGCACCCTTGCTCACTACAGTCGGTGTATGCACGTGGTCAGTGTATACAACAACCTGTGTATACCTTCTGAGCAGTTAGGGTTTGTCCTTCAAGATCAACTCAGAATCTCTGTAATCAATATATCATTCTCTTTTGTCTCTGACTGTCCAATCTGACCACCAGCCAGTCACAACATCTCCAAGCTCTCCAATATCTTGCTCATACTCCAAAATAAATCAATATGAATGTCATCTCAAACATGTATAACCAACTAGTATACCATAGAAATCATGTCACCACTGAATCCAAAGAGTATTGCTCACTCCATCAACCAAGTCATCTAAATTGAACCATATCATAGAGGCCATACTAGGAATGTCCTAAGCATTCACAACACATCAAACAATAGTATTCATCGGGACAATAATGTAACCATATCAGTGTCTCAGTGATGGATCTGAGTCCATAGAATGCAGATCTGGAACCTGCTTCATCATCCAATAGCTTGGCACCAACTCAAACACAAGTCTTCATCATTCCATCCATTGTATGTGCCATGTCCTCATACAGCCTGCGTATGTACGTGCCCTAGCCCAATACAACCCATGTACACCTCAGAAACTAGGGTTTCTGAAGCTTCAAGACTTTTGTTGTCAAGATCTCGTATATTGTCGAAACTTTGATGCGTCCATGAGATCCTCCTCATGCTCTCTTTCTCATAATATATATTCAATCATTCTCAATATATTCATACCAAAGATTCTCTCACAAGAAGATCTCCATCAATACTCCAAAAGATATTCACAAGAAGCTCTCCATTGATCCACCACAAAGGATGTATTGCAAGAGTCCATAGCTATATTATTTATACTTTCATCCTCTAGGTCACTTAACCCATCTCTAGGTTACTTAACCCATTTATAGGTCACTTAACCCATCTCTAGGTTACTTAACCCATTTCTAGGTCACTTAACATATTTTCCTTATTTTAGGGTTAACCACTTTCCATAAATAGAAATTTCTCCAATATTTTATCATTTAAATATTCCTTCTTGATTTTGTCACTTCTCTTTATTATTTAAATAATAAACCTTGACTTGTCACTTTACTTTATCATTTAAAATAATGATTTCTTATTTTAAGTCACTTTGACTTCTTTGACCTTGGGGGCTTCAAGCCTTCATACGGGGTCCTTCAACTTCATAAGGCCATAACTCTCACACCGTGAGGAGCTATGTGACATTCCACATACCACCGGAAATGGCATGACAAGCACTATCCATCTAGGATATTTTCATCAACAAATTCATTGATCTTAATCTCATTATTCCACATACAAGCATGGTTCCTCCAACCATTATTCTAGGATAACTCAATCCGCAAAGTGTCTTCCCACGAGGGCTTTCACCATAAGGGGACCACTTTGGATTTCATCCATCTGTGCACCTTATCAATCATTATAAGACAATAATGAGTCATCTTATCATCAAAGAAACTATGCATCATCATGTATCAATGACAACTCATTCATCCATCTTCATCTATGCATCATATCAATGATCCATATTTATCAATTGGTTTCGACTTTGACATATATCATTCTCATCAAGGACTATGCATCATATCAATGATCCATCTTTATCAATTGGCTTCCACTTTGACATCTATCATTCTCATCAAGGAAAATACATATACATTGTTCATCAATCATCAATCAATCAATTACTTGAAATCAATCAATCAAACCATTTGCATCAATGACAACATGATCCAACATCTTGTACCTATTGATTGTCATCAGGCTTCTATCTCTCGATCGTAACTGGCCTTTTCTTCTTGTCTTGCTCTGTGATGAGCGGGTTGTGGTCTGTTAGTTTTCTACTTCTCCTCGTCCTCATGTCATACCCATGAACTACCTCAGGTTCCTTTGAATCCGAGTTATTTCCTGATGAGTAATCTGATATTGTAGACTGGATGGATTAGAAAGTCATTTGAGACTTGCAAATCTATAGCTTCACCTGTAAAATGGAATTTTCTTCGTTTGGCCCCGTTTAAATAATACTTTAATGCAGGCAATTAATGAGGATAAGCCACTTTGTAAATTAAGAATTCAAGAGATTTTGAATGAAGAGTATAAATATATTATCGCTAATTCATTAACCAATTCTTATCGCTAAGCAAATTCACCAGATATTAAGATACTTTAATCATTTAATATTTGCAGGACTTCGAGGGCTCCGGGCTTTGAGAAACTGTGTTTTCTCTGGATTAAAATCTCCAGGGGTGACGTGGAAGCATGTTGTCACAATCGATGACGTGTCATAAAAATGAGAGTGACACGTGTCACCTGAAATAGCGAAGATGACATAACCAAAGTACCTGAAATGAGTGTCATGTGTCATCTGAAATCAATTGTCAGGTGGCATATGACACGTCATCTGAAAAATATTTTATGAGAAAGGGGCTCCGACACTTCGGTAATTCGGTGTTCGGGGATATTTAGGAATGAAAAAATAGAAAGCTTGGATGCTCGGATGTCGAAGTCCCGTATTGAAACTTCATATTTCTTTGTGCTTAAAATCTCTCACGATTTCGAAACTCTAAATACACAAGAGTCATTGATCTTAATTGACTGTCGGGTCTCGACCATCAAAACTTTTAATCTGTCTGTTGCTCACAACGTAAGCCTGAAATCCACTGCTCTAGATTGATGCATATTTATTTTTGGATGTTTCTTGTGCATATAAAGGACTTGGTCAACCTGCTACACACTCAATCAATGGTAAACATGATGTCATATCTTTCAAACTCAAACTAGAACATGTAATCACCTTTCAAGAAAGAAATACAATGATGCAAAGCAAGTAAAGACCGATAGGGGCCATTGACCCTGAGTCATTAAATCATGGATAATAAACTTAGAAAACACAAAACAAAAATCATACTTGATGGATGTATAGGGTAAAGGAGGGAAAGGGCAGGGGTGCAGACCTAGGTTACAACATTGACACCAACAGATGGAATTGGAAATTTGAGAATAATTTCTATCTTGGTTGGATCTGCTTTTATCCCTGCAAGAGACACATGATGGCCAAGCACAATTCCTTCAATTTGTATCACTAAGTGTTATATTTGTTTCTAGGCATATTATTAAAACTTTTTCCAAATTATTTAAAGCATCTTCAAAATTATCTCCATACACTAAAAAGTCATCCATGTAAACTTCTACACATTCATGTATCAAATCAGAAAAATCGGCCAAGACTACCCTCTAAAAGGTAGTTGGTGCATTACATAACCCAAAGGTAGGACTCTGTCTACATATGTCCACCACAGACATGTGAATCTTGTCTTGTCTTAGTATTCCAAGGCTATTTTGATCTTATTGTAGCCGTTGAATCCATCGAGGAAAGAAAAGTATTTATTTCCTGTTAATGTGTCCAGGACTTGGTCAATGAAAGATAGAGGAAAATAATATTTTAGAGTTGCTTTGTTCATTTCTCGATAGTCCACACATATTCACCGTTTTCCATTCTTTTTGGGTACTACCACCAAGGGGGAAACCCATTATCTATATGAGATAGGATAGATAAAGTTTACTTTTAACAATTTTTGAAGTTCTTCTTTCACTGTCTATTTTAGCATAGGATTCATTCTTCTTTATGGTTGTCTAACAGGTTTTACATTCTCCTCTATATAGACCTGATGTGTGCAAGTATCTAGATGGATACCTTGCGTATCTATGTAATCCTAGGTGAATGCTTTGGAATATTTATGCAATAATTAAATCAACCTTCCCTCCTGATATTTTTCCAAATTAGAGTTGATGTTCAAACATTTCCAAGGAAAATTTTTATTGATTTTACTATGTGAATCTTATATTGTGTTTGCAAGAAGTATAGTTTCAAATAAATATTGTAAAGAATCCACTATACAATTTTCCTGAAAACTTTGCTCCAAAATATCATTAGTGGAAATTTGTTGAATCTGGATTAGAAATGAAGTGATTAAGTACATTTTCATCATTTTATTCTTTGAAATTTATTGCTTGAGTAATATTACAAAAAGAATGAACATTTTTTTCCTCGGAGTATGTTACTTCAAACCATGACATTTGTTCCAATTCATTTATAGATCTAGCAGGTGGATAAAGTGTCATTTTCTTTCTTTCACTCTGTCTTGAAATAATCATATGTCTTGATCTACAGCTAATGAGAGCATCAGCTGTGGCTAACCAAGGTCTTCCAAGTATAAGATGGTGTCCACCTGAGTTAGATTTAGGTTGAAGAACTACAAAATCTATAGGATACTCCCATGAATCCAAAGATACAATGATATCATCTACTACACCCTCTGGTTTTACTCGAGATCTATCTACCATTTTCAATAATGTGAGTGTAGGTCAAAGATTATAAATAAACTTTGCATGTTTCCATGGTCGTCACATTAATAGTTGCATCTAAGTCAATTAAAGTATTTGGAATAGAAATATTGAGTATTAAGAGGGTAAAAATTGGTACCCCTAGATCAACATATTTTTCTATTGTGATATTTGTTGACATTAGACTAGTTAATTTCCCAACAACTTGCATTGTTGTTGGATCCTTTCTTCGTCTTCCTGATTTCTTAAAGCATAATTCCCTAATTGTTTTTGTATATATTGGTATATTATTTATAGCCTCTAATAAGTGAATTTTAACACAGATATTATTTAATTCGTTTAAGAAATCATGCTCAGAAGGAGTTATATATTTTCCAAGTACAACCTCTCTGGAAAAGGAGGTGTTTTGGTTAATGGCGGTTGATCCTTTTGGGTTTCAACTAACTTGTGTGCAATTGTAGTATCAATTTTATTAGAAGATTATTTTTCTTTCTTTTTCTTCTGCAACTATTGGGGGTTCTTTAATAAGTATTTTACTAGACCTCAAGTGGATATCCTGGACAAAACCAATTGCATAAGTGGGCAGTGTTCCTTCTTCAACATTATAAGTAGGTATTTCCACTTTATTATTAGGATTATCTATTGGTTGTGATGGTAATTGAGTTGGTTTGGGTGGTGGTTGGTTAGAAGGAAGCTATAACTGTTGTGCTTGAGTGACTTGTGGTGAAGGAAGTATGGAATATGGTTGTTGGGGTAGTTGTGTATATTGAGTGGATGGAATTTGTTGTTGTTGTGGGTATGGTTGTTGTTGAAAAGGATAAGATTGTTGTTGAAATGGAAAATATTGTTGTTGATATGGTTGTTAAAAATAAGATTGTTGATATGACTGATATGATTGTTGAGGATTATAGGGAGACTAGTTTCCATAAGTGGGTCCTCTCCAACTATGTTGATGAGGTTGGTTTTGGGCCTGCTAAGGAGGCCATGCCTGCCAAGGCATAGGGGCATTCCATGTGTTTTGTAAAAAAATTAGATTAGAATATGAAGGAAATTGTTGAACGGGCTCCTGAGACATACCTGGTCTGTGTGGATGTCATGATATTCTTAGTGAAACATAGTAAAGAGATTATGGTACTGTACTTTCACCTTTGAAAATTGATTTGAGTCTTGGTAATGATGGACAATTTTTCGTTGAATGGTTTTTTGCACAAAGACCACAAATTTGAATATGATCTAATGGACAACTATCGGTGGATACTTCGTCCTACATTGATGGAAAAAAACTACTAAAGCTTCATTTTGTTCTTCTTGTTTCTTTTTAGCTTTCAATGTATCAATTTGAGAACCTAATGTACTCAAAAGATCATTTTTTTAATTTTCCAACAAATTGCCTAGTTATACCCTTGTTATACTCCCTGTAGTTGATTTGGCGACTTTGGAAAGAGATTATCTTGGTCCTTTTTCAGCGATATCTATGCCCCTAGAGTACTTCCTGCACATTTCAGCAATTTGTTCAAATGGTAAGGATGAAATATCACCAGAACCCATGAGATTAAAAATATCAATATATTCGTCATGAATGCCTTTCAAAACTATAGTACGAATAATATCAAAATTTAAAGAACTATGGTTTGATTTTTTCAAATTGTACAAAAATCTCTCCAAGTAATCCTCTAAATTCTCATCTTCTAGCTGAGCCATCCTGAAAATGTTTTCTTTCGAATCTCATGGTCTACAGTAAGCTTGATACCTCTTAAGGAAATTTTTCCTCATGGTATCCTTATGCCCAATAGTATTTTTTCCAAGTCCCATAAACCATTTTAAAGCGGTGTTCTTCAAAGTGGCAGGAAACAAATGAAGCTTATGAGCATCATCAGTATATCCATATGTGCAACATAAAATATCAAATTCAAACAAAAATGCATCGGGATCTTCAAAGGCCATACCATGAAAGTTAGGAAGAACTTAAGGTGGAATTTTTTTCATCTTTAGCTCATTTCCAAATTTTGTAGGTACATCTGAGATAGGAAAAGCAAAAGTGACTTCTTCTTCTTCATCTCCTGCATCATTCGGACCTCTTTCTCATTCTCCTATTCCTTCTGGTATTCTTTCCCTTTCTCTACATCTTGGACCTCTTTCACCTTCTCCTTCCCCTCTTGCACCTATTATTCGCAGTATTCTCTCTCCCCCACCTCCTGGTATTCTTCATACTCCAATATGAGATTCTTCATCAACCATCTTATTGTCCCAAAATATCCAAAACTGTTTGCTCCAACCTTCTAGTGTTTCTTCTGATCTTCAAATTGTTCAACAATATCTTTTATTTTTGTCTGCTTTGAGCTTTATGAATCAATTTGTTTCCCTATATGCTTCTTAGTGTCTGCAAGAAAGTTAGTAATGGGGGGTTTTTTGGATGTTTTTATAGGTGGTTTGATATATGGCTTAGTGTATGGTTGTGAAGATGATGAAGTAGGTGGTTTAGTAGATGGATTAATAGGTGATTGTGAAGATGATTTAGTATGTCATTTTGTGGGGGGGTTTATTTTTCTAGAACAACTTATTTTTTTGTTTTAACAAACCTACCCTTACTATCTCTAGGTCTAACTGATATATTCATGCAAATCACACATGACTAGGTCTTGTGAGGACTCACAAAATTGGTTGCGTGGTTTTGTACCTCCCGTCTTACCTTCTTCACTCCTCTCAGTCTCAAATGTGTGAACAAACAAAAATATTTCAAAACCAATTCCCTTAGTGCCTCCCCGAAAATGGCGCCAAAAATGTCATCCTAATTTATTTACATAAATAGGGCACTTATCATGTCAATCCAGGGTTGGTGGACTTGTGAGGCATAATCACTATATGTGAGGGAAATAACTTCAAAAATAAAAACTGAGAAGGAAATTCAAAATTGAAAGAAATCATCAACTACTCTTTGAAATCTAGAAATTACAATCTGACCTAATATTCAAAACTTCAAATAAAATCTAATTCTTTCAACCTTAGGTTGTCACAGTTCCACTGGTAGAAAATCAGGCTGCAAAGTGAAATATACCACTGGTTGTGAGCTCTTTGCAACAGCGCTTTGTCAACTAGTGAAGTTAAAGGTTTTGAAAGAATGTTCTAACACACATGCAGAATGAAAAGACTCAAATTAAATCTAATTCCTTCAACCTTAGGTTGCCACGGTCCCACTACTAGAAAATTAGGCTACAAAGTGAAATATGCCACAATGGTTGTGAGCTCTTTGCAACAATACTTTGTCAACTAGTGAAGTCAAATATTTTGAAGGAATGTTTTAACACACATGTAGAATAAAAAGACTTGAATTAAATCTAATTCTTTCAACCTTAGGTTGTCATCGTTCCACTGGTAGAAAATCAGGCTACAAAGTGAAACATGCCACTAGTTATGAGCTCTTTGCAACATTGCTCTATCAACTAGTGAAGTTAAAGGTTTTGAAAGAATGTTTTATGAAAGGAATCGAAATAAAATATAACTTTTCAATTATCTAATTCTTAAATCAACTACAAATTTCAAATGGAAACTAAAATCAAATCTGCAATTTGAATCCAAGATTAAAATGTTGTTATATAAACAAGAGATCAAAGAAAGTTACCTACAGAAAGAAGATGTAGAAAACAAAGCCTATGCACAGCAATATACACAGTGACATGTACCAAAGCAAGGGAGGCCTCCGGGCCTAGTTCATGCAGAGAAGAGAAAGAACACTAGCTGAAGGAAATCAAATCTTCGTATTAATCATCAAACTAGTTATAAACTGAGCTTTCAAAGAGTTCTCTACAATTTGAATCCCTCTAAAATCTTCAAAGTCTAGCTTATTTATACTATATAAGATGTAACAACTAGCCTGAGAGTACTCTCCTAGAGTAATATCATAATTGATCAGAGCCTAGGAACATTGATTCGACCTTGATTTAATTAGGATCCCATGATTCTATGAGAAAAATCAGGTTGTTGATATTTTTGATATAAAAATTGTTTCCTAGTACCCAAGTTGAGCGTGCATTGATTGGCACATTTCTGGATTATTTTCGTGCATCCAAGAAGACACAAACCATGGCATGAAAGCAATGAACAAAACCCAGGTGTTCATTTCTTCTATCTCATCCTCCACATATCTCGATGAATGATGAATTACCAGATATAAATGTTTCCTGTAATTTCTAGTAAATTCTTTAAACTATTTTAAAATGTTGATAGGAAAAAGGAGAGGTATAGAGTAAAAAAATTCATAAATTTAAAGGCTTTTAATTGTCAAAACAAAATATTGACACTCCTATGTGGGAGTATATTGAACACTGGTTAAGAAAAGCCTTGGTTAAAATAACCAAAACAGGTCAACAAGAAACTCGTAATATTGATATGCCAACTCCAGCCCAACAGCCTATAAAAGACAGATCAACATGTAGATAGCCTCTTCTGATATTCCATCATAGTAAGTCAAGTAGTCATTTTATTTTTCTTTCAAATCTTTTTTCCTTCTCAGTTAGTAGTCATTATGCCTTTCTTGTTTTGGGATTTGTGAAAAGCAAAGGTCGACCCCT
Source organism: Picea sitchensis (assembly GCA_010110895.2). Classification (NCBI taxonomy): domain Eukaryota; kingdom Viridiplantae; phylum Streptophyta; class Pinopsida; order Pinales; family Pinaceae; genus Picea; species Picea sitchensis. The sequence goes on from SNQJ01S0003242.1 coordinate 171,269, forward strand.
GTTTGTGTCTCCTTTCTATATTCCAGGTCTATCTTTAATTTTATGGTTTGTGTGAGCCCAATCCCAGTCCTCTTTGAAGGAAAAATGTCATTTACTTTTTATGAAATTTGCAGAAACTATTACTTTTAAAAAGACTTTTTTTTAGGTTCCAAGAGAACTATTCAAGACATTATGTAAGTGATTTCTCATAATTTTAATTTTAAGCATGAGATTTCAAATATGTGTGTCTATGAAAATATTTTTGGATCTTAATTAAACGTTCATTTAAATTTATCTTCCATGTGTCGTCCTTATCTTCTTTCCTTTTGCTAAATAATGTGTCCCACTTTGCTTTATACTATGATGGAAATGTCACTATGTGAAACTATCTATTCTCTTGGTTTATAATCTTATATTATAGTGTGAATATTTACTTTCTAGGAGATGTCTGGTCCTTTTTCAGGTATCCTTTGCATGTGAATATTTGTTTCAAGTATAAACTTGATCCTTTCTCAGGCATTTTTTATATTCTTGTACTATATTTAAACATAGAGGAGTGCCACCTCTTTAAAAACACAGGGGGAATTTATCCTTTAGATGTTATCTTAAAGACCTTGAAACAGTATTTTAGATCAACATTTTTGGCGACCATATTGGGGAATAGACAAAAGGTTGGTTTTGTAGACCACAAATTCAAATGACTCAACCAAATCCCAACCAATCTCAAATACAAGTTGGACTTAGAGATCAAGGAAGTATTGTGCATCAGTTGTATGACCTAGCCATCACAACAAGAAGGAGCCATCAAGAACTAGAAAGAACATGGGAAGCTCTTGCTTGAGAAGAATAAATAGTTATAGCCTTGAGACAAAGAAGACAACAGTAAATTCTTAAAATATGGAATCATATAAAGGTCCCCTAATAAGAAGTAAAATCAAGAAACTTGAGATTTTTCAAGAAACCCGAGATTCAATATCTGAATTTATGAACATAGCCATCATGGGTGATCGAGAAGAACAAAGAAATTAAATTCATGATTATGAAAGAGAAATAAATGACAGACAAATAAATCCAAGAAGCAGAGCCAGATCTAGTCCACTCAATTTACAAGAAGAGCAACATCAGTTTCCTACTCTTCCTCAATGGATTTTTCTTGTTTTTTAGGTGATGGGATTATGGATCCAAAAACGCATATGGATCAGTTCCTTAGTATATGTGGCATTCACTTGATCGAACATGATGATGTAATGGTCAGAGTTTTCCTTCAAAATTTGATAGGCCCAACCTACGATTGGTACCATTCTCTTCCAGCTCAGTCAATTGGCTCATTTGATGATATGGAAGATATGTTCATGACCAGATATGCACAGTCGGTTGCATACCATGCCTTACTCATCCAATTCACTCAAATTCATCTTCAAAAGGGTGAAATAATCAGAGATTTTAATTTACAATTTTTCAAGGCATTGAATCAAATTCAATATGAGTAGCATCCAAATTCCCTTGTTATATTTGGATGTAGTAAGAATGTGATGCCATCAAATGTCAACTATGCAACAAGTGTTGCACAAATAAATAACTTGAATGAAGTAATTCAAAAGGCAACATAAATGGAAGAATATATGCTTGAGACTAATGTTGATCCTGAGATTATCCTTGGAAAAGTACAAAGACAGATGACAAGTTTAGCATTGTCATCCTAGGGACCATCTACCTCATGAAATACTAAAGGACGAGGAGTTGGGGGGGGGGTTCAAGAGCAACCCCCTAATGTGAGAAATGTTACTGAAGTTTCTCAAGACACTTGGAAAAAACTAGATGTTGACTCAAAATTTTCTCACCTACTATTAAAAGACTACAAATTATTGCAAGGTCTGTCTATATATTTATAATATAATGATAATAGGTGGGGTCCCCTAGAAGAAAACACATAAGTGATTATTTTCAAAGATAACATTTCTCGTAACATGTTTACATTTCATCATATCAATTGCGGTATTATTTTAGTTTTTATCTCAAATAATGGTATATGGATCCAGAACTCTTATGATGATTGAGCGAGGCAAAATACTTGTTTGCATATGACAGTGTGAAAAGGCATCAGATCATGGTAACTCTATTTATTTTTCAGTGTTATGGAAGCATTAATATGGCATCCATCGAATGAATTTGCAAACGGTTCATTCCATGTTGAAATGGAAAGTAATTTATTATGTTATGACATTCAAAGCATAATATGTTATTGAAAATCATAAACTTTTAAAAGTTTATTACATATATGCTTTGTCTTGGGGGTTCATATTCTTATATGTGAAAGTGACAATGATTCAAATAACAAATATATCAAGCAGATGTTTCACAAGCTATATATTATATAGTTGTTTGATGGTATATGATTTTATTGGTATGTGTAGTATACCATACACAAAGGTATGGACCTTGGCCTTTTGATATGGATATAAGAGTTGATATGTTTGATATGAAGTACAACATTGGATTTTCTTCCATTGTTTTTCATTTATCCATTCATCTCTCCCTTTTATGCTTAATGATTGTGCAACTCAGAGTCGTAGCTAAATCATGTTTAACAAATTGTAATTGTTTTTTATCATGTTGAGTGTGTGTCTTGCTTTGAGTATTTTGTATTAATATTATAATGATGACTTATATATGAGTTTCTTCGACTGAGGCAATAACCGTAGTGGAAACAGAGGAAACAAGGGTCGGAGAGGAAGAATGCCTAATGTTTTTGGGCAACGAGGAAGAAATTAAAGGATGATTTTCTCAATAAACTTTGATGCCAACTCTAAAAAGTTCAATCATTTGGTGCAAACCAACTATTTGAACCTTGTTGGACATCTTGCCTTGCCTCCACCTCAATCTCCTCTTTCTCCACCTCTGCAACCTCACCTAACTATTGTTGATTTTCCTGAGCCACCTCCTATGCAACCAGCGAATGATGGTTGGGAGAATATTCATGCAAACCCTCCTTCTAATATAGTCCATTGGTCTGATGTTCCATTACCACCACCCCCTCCTATGCGCTCTATGTCTCATGTTGCTTATGCTACCTCTATGGCTCACTTTGTCCAATTTCGCATGCATTACAAAGCACTACCACTTGAACCTCAATTAGATAAAGGAAAACAACCTGCAAATTCCCCAAGCTATAAGTCATCTGAGACATCATTAGTACAGTCAAAATAACCCCCAGCCCATGATGAAACTAATGAAAGAAAAATCATTTCAATGACATGCACCTTGAAAAATCAAAAGTGGATGAAAATAAGTCTGGTGATCCAAACTTACTTAAGCACATGGTTGCTCTTTCAAAGGGAAGTAGACAAAGGGAGGTTACTTCATGTTAGAAAAGAGGATCGCATAGCAATAAAATAAAACATATGTGAAAATAAAACACAGAAGATACACAATACAATAGAGACATAGATATACGTGGTTCACCCAATATGCGATATGTCCACCAGATAAATTGTGAGTCCTTCATTTATTTTTATCTAGAAAATGGAGGGATACAACCTACAGCACCCCCACTCTAACTTCCTCTTCTTTCTCCGATGGTCTCATCTCTCATAATACAATATTCACACTCATACATCGCCACAATAAAATTCCCTCATACATAAAATACAGTTGCCTTCTAGGGGAAAAAACCCTAACATAAATTCTACCGTCAGATCTACAACCTAATGATGAACGATTCAGATTGACTACAAAATTACGATATTTTACAAGGCAATTTTCCCCAAAAATTATCTTCGGGGGTGATACCCTCAAACCCCCACCAAGGGGGGTCCCCAAAATATTATCATCACCCCCTAGTGACATATTTTGGGGGGAAAACATCACCCCCCCCCCCCCCCCCACCCACACCCCCCTCGTCAGGAAATGGGATCCAAACACAGCTAAAACAATACCTTTGATTCAAGAAGATAATTAGGCTCCACAACCAATCTCCCACTTGGAGATTGATCACACCAACTCCATTGTTGTTGGACTATGATCCACCTTGGACCTGGAAAGTTTCTCATCTTCACCTTTGTGCTTGAAGGCCAACTAAAACTGAGTAGGAACTCAGTTTCTCCCTAGTTACTACCTTTTTTAACATGTCTGTGTGATTTTGTCTAGTATGTATCTTTTCCAACTTCAACTGTCCATATTCCAAAATGGATCGTATGAAATGGTACCTGGGTTGTATATGTTTAGTCTTAGAATGGAAGGTTGAGTTCTTTGCAAGATGAATGGCACTTTGGTTGTCACATTACAACATTTTATTCTCCTACTGCTTTCTCAATTCCTCCATAAACCTCTGTAACCAAAGCATCTCTTTACTCGCCTCTATAGCAACAACATACTATGCTTCTATTGTCGAAAGTGCAACAACCTTTTGCAGTTTTGAAATCCAACTTACTATTGTTCCACCTATAATAAAAACATACCATGTGGTTCTCCTCCTACTATCTTTATCACCTTCCATATCTGAATCAACATATCCATGTAGAACAGTGCTTGAACCTCGAAAACATAATGCATTGGTAGTAGTATCTCTCAAATACCTGAGAATCCACTTTACTTCCTCCCAATTTTCTTTACATGGATTGTTCATATACTTGCTCACAACTCCCACTGCATGTGCAATATATGGTCTTGTGCACACCATTCCATGCATCAAGTTGTCAAATGATGATGAATAAGGGACCCTCGACATGTATTTTATTTTCTCCTGTGTCTTGGGACACATTTCCTTGGTTAATTTGAAATGGTTGGACAAAGTTGCACTAATTGGTTTTTCATTTTGCATTCTAAACCTCTCCAACACCTTATCTATGTACTCATCCTGAGACAATATCAATTTGAGATTTTTTTGTCTCGTGTTATTCTCGTACCAAGGATTTTATTTGCAGCACCCAAATCCTTAATCGCAAATGAATTTGATAATTTATTTTTTAGTACATTTATATCCTACATGTTATACCTTGCAACAAGCATGTCATCTACATACAATAGCAAGATAATATAGCTTCCATTTTCTAGCCTCTTAAAATAAACACAGTGATCAGAATGACATCTACTATAACCTTGTTTTTTCATAAACCTGTCAAATTTAAAATGCCACTACCTTGGAGCTTCCTTTAGACCATACAAACTCTTCTTCAACTTGCATACCAAATTCTCCTTCCCTTTGAACTCATACCTATGTGGTTGTTGCATATAAATATCTTCCTCCAAATCCCCATGGAGAAAAGATGTCTTTACATCTAACTATTCAAGATGCAAATATTCTACTTCCACAAGACTTAAAATAGTCCTAATTGAATTCATTTTAACAACAAGATAAAATATTTCATCAAAATCTATATATTTCTTCTGGGAAAACCCCTTTACAACAAGTCTAGCTTTGTATCGCTTTTTTCCTCCAACTTCTTCCTTCAACCTATAAACCCATTTATTCTGCAATGATCTTTTTCGTGTAGGCAACTGAACCAAGTCCCAAGTCTGGTTATTTACCATGCAGTCCATTTCCTATTTCATGCCTTGCTCCCGCTTCTTTTTAGTATCTACCTGCATTGCCTCTTCATAACTTTCTGGTTCACCAAAATTAGTCAACAATAAATAATACAATGAAGGAGAGTATTGTTCAAGGGGTCTACTTAACCTGGTAGATATTATAACAATGCTTGCAAGAGTTTGAGGTACTTGTTACTCCTGTCATTGTACATTTTGACTTTTTGGTACCTTTGGAATTTCATTTTCTTTGATTCCATCAAGCACTATGTATTCAGTGTTTTCCTTTTCCTATTTATTTCCCTACAACAGATCTTTGTACATGACCTTTTCATTGAATACCACATCTCTACTCCTAATGATTTTGTGATTTTCATAATCCCATAAGCGATAACAAAAATCATTAACATTGTATCCAATAAAGGTACACTTCTTGGATTTTTCCTCACTCTTTGTTCTATTTTTTTATCAATATGGACAAATGCTTCACAACCAAAAGTCTTCAAAAATGAGTATTTTACCTTTTTACCTGTCCTTGGCTCCTCTGGAATACCACCATTCAAGGAGCTTGAAGACCCTCTATTTATTAAGTAAACAATAGTATCTATGATATCTGCCCAAAATTGTAAGGGAAACCCTGCATGCAATATCAAACTCCTTGCACGTTCCATGATTGTCGTGTTCATCCTTTCTGACACACCATTTTCTTATGGTGTTCCTAGAATTGTCTTCTCTCTACGAATTCCATGGTATGAACGGTAATTGTCAAACTCCTTGCTGCAATATTCACCTCCATATTTGATCTGAGACACTTCGACCTTTTTCCTATCTCATTCTATGTAAATTTGTTGAACCTACATAGAATAGATCTAGCTAAACAATAATACATACATTTGCAGAGAGAATTGGAGAAGTAAGAAGGAGAGAAAGAATAGAATAATTTTCATTAACCGTTGTGAATAATGAATAATTTACACATGATATACTATGTATAACTCAATGAGTACACACTGGAGGAGAACTAATGTGACATAGTGGTTGTCTAGAGTGATCTGGACACACACCAGCAGTTACAGGAGTGAATTGCCACGTAGTCTAGTCTCTCAGGCAGTTACGGGAGTGAACTGCCACCTAGTTGAGTTAACTAGTCAACTAGTCTTCAGTTAACTAATTGAACAGAGAGTAGTGAGGAGTTAACTCAGGGAATCAAGGGTAATGCGCCAATCTGGTGATGATACCAAGGCAAGCTTGAATTATCATGGTGATGATCCCAATGTTGCATGGTGACAAAACCAATGCAACATCTAAACTCAACTCAACTAGTCAAACTGAAGTGTCAACTGAAAGAGAATATTCTCCAGGTGGAATATTCTCCTTTAAAATATGGTAGACTGGATAATGACTAATTATGACTAATAAACAAGGAAAAACCTTAGGAAAAAGAAATCCTAGGTGTGTGTGAAGTAACTCCAACACCCCCCCTGAACATCACTATGGTGAAAATAAAGAATGGGTCCTGGCAACGAGGCCATGTTAGGTACCCAAATACAAAAGATACACTGAAATAAAGTGAGGAAAGATGGAAAACCTCATGGGAAAAACCCCCCATCAAGGTATAATGTATGTAAAAAAAAGAACTACAGTTGCTTGGCAACTGTGTCCTTCACTTCAAGATGTCTTCGCAGAGAATGGAACTTCTACTCAGTGAAGGTCTTGGTGAAGATGTTTGTCGTTTGTTCTGCTGAAGGAAAAAACTGTAGGTCGATGATATCCCCGTGTACTAAGTCCCATATGTAGTGCATGTGGATCTCGATGTGCTTCATCCACTGCCTCTGAACTAGATCTCTGCAGAACTTCATAGTGCTCTGGTTGTCACACCAGATGACGATCGGCCGATGAAACTGAATGACCAACTCAGTGAGAAAATATTGTAGCCACATAGCCTGAATGGTTACGTTAACTACCCCTCTGTACTCTGCCTCGGCTGAAGATAGAGTAATGGTAGCTTTCTTCTTGCTCGACCAACAGATAGGCCCGGAACCAAGACTGAGTGAGTAACCAGATGTGGACTTGCGATCAGTGCTATCGTCAGAATAGACATAATCAATAAACCCAATGAGATCTAATGTAGAGTCTGTTGCATAATGAATCCCAAAGGTGATGATGCCCTATACGTATCGAAGGATACACTTTGCATGAACCTGAAAACTTCACCAATTGTATATGAGAGGTCTAGTCTGGAGTGTGTGAGATACAACAAGCTCCCCACTAGTTGTCTATACATTGTGTTGTCAACCAGTGGAGTCTCCCCGCCATCCTCAAGTTTGACTCCTGATAGGAAAGGAGTCAGAGCAGACTTGCATTCTGTCATGTGAAATCTCTCAAGGAGATCTCGTGCATACTTGGCCTGAGATATTTTGATGCCTGATGCATCCCGACTGATCTTGAGTCCAAGGAAGAAGTGTAGCGGACCCATTTCCGTCATCAAAAACCTATCATGTAGAATCCTCTTGACTGCAACAATCGCTGAAGTCGAGCAACCGGTGATCAAAAAATCATCAACATATAGAACTAAAAGTAGAAGTGAATCAGTTGTCCTGAGCATGTAGACATTTGGGTCTGATTTACAACGTAAAAATTTTTGTGATAGTAGGTAGGAATCCATATGGGCATACCATTCCCTCAGAGCCTTCTTGAGGCCATAAAGGGACTTCTTCTATAGATAGACCAAGGATGAGTCCTGCATAAATCCCTGGGGCTACTCCATGTAAATCTCCCCAGAGAGATCACCATGAAGAAATGCATTCTTCACATCCATCTGATGGACTTTAGATCCCTTGGTTGCCGCAATGGCAAGTGCCAATCGTATGGAATCCATATTCTTTACTGGAGCGAAGGTCTCATCATAGTCAATACCATTAATCTGTTGAAAGCCTTTGGAAACAAGCCTAGCTTTGTATTAGCTAATATGTCCATCTGTTGCGCTCTTGGTCCTGTAGACCCATCTACATCTGACAAGTTTCCTCCCACAAGGAAGGGGAACCAGATCCCAAGTCTAGTTCTCGAGGAGGGATTTGTACTCCTCCTGCATGACGGATTCCCAAAAGGTATTTCCAGCAGCCTCACCATAAGACTGTGGATCTGAAGACTGAACCAATAAAAGATGCCTGGAGGGAAATGGTTCAGTGGTAGTGAGTGCAACAGGAGGCTCCTCGAAATCATATCGAGTCCTTCTAGTGTCGGCTGGATCACCAACGAGATCCCCTGCATCCTAAAGAGTAGTGTGTTCCCACTTGGGCCTTTGCTCTGGCTCTGCAACTGCATCTGGATGCTCTGAATCTGCATCTAAATGTACTGACTCTTAATCTAAATCATCTGAGTCCTCTGAATCAAAACTCTCGTCTGAAGAAGAGTCGATATGTGCATGCCCATCATCTCGAACAGGTGGAAGAATGAAGGTGTCTGCATGCGGTTGTTGAGGTGCATGTGATACACTTTCCTTGAATTGGACACTTCGCTCAATGATGATTCAATCCGAGGAAAGATCAATAAGCCTATATCCCTTCACACTGTCAGGGTATCCAACAAAAATTCACTCAGTGCTCTCTGGATCAAGTGCCTTCCTCTTTTCAAAGGGAATCTGGGCCCATGCACGTGAACCAAAAATGCGAAAGTGGGTCACTTCCGGTTTGAGGTTGCTCCAAGCCTCGTAGGGGGTCTTATCCTTGACATATCTATGGGGAGATCTGTTTTGGATGTATGTTTCATAGTTAAGTGCCTCGGCTCATAGTCTATGTATTATAGACTTTGCATGCAACTTGCAATATGCCATCTCCTTTAGATATCAGTTTTTCCACTCAGCAACTCTGTTTTGTTGCGAAGTATAGGGAACTGTTTTCTGAAACTGAATCCCTGCCTCATGGAAAAGATTATGGATCTCATGATTTACATACTCTCCCTCGTTATCATTTTTTATAACTTTGATATTCTTTCCGGACTATGTCTCAACCAAGGCTTTGAAATATTTGAGGTGTTGAAAGACCTCAGATTTTTGCCTCAAAAAGTAGATCCATGTAAAACGTGAGAAATCATCAACAAAAATAAGAACAAACCTCGCTTTATTGATTGATGGATGTGGAAAATGATGCATTAAGTCACTATGGATCAAAACTAAAGTGTGGAGGCTCTCTGATACTTTCCCTTGTAGAATTTATCTTGAGGGTGTTTCCCAAGAACACATCCCTCACACACTCCCTTGGAGAAATGGATGTCTGGTAGACCATCAAACAATCTTTGCTTGATAATTTGTTGCATGTATCTGAAATGCAAATGTCCAAACCTTTTGTGCCATATCCTACTACTTTCATCAGCATGAGTAAGCATTAAAGCATAATCAGGTTCAATGAATTCAAAAAAAGTATACAATCTAGACTAATGATTTACCTCACCGATAGCAACCCTAGAGTTGGTTTGCATGTCATTTATGTCCATGGAATTTTGTTTGAATATGAATTTATTTCCAGTGCCATAATTTTCCATCCGATACATGGAGAGAAGGTTCACAGAAATTTTGGGAACGTGCAGCACATTCTCGAAGCTTCCGTTGGTGAGTTCACTCCTTCCTTTGACAGCGACTTCGACAGAAGAGTTGTCCCTCATCAGAATGGAAGGACCTTTGCATGCATCCAAAGAAGAATATATTTCTTTTGAGGCAGCCATGTGATGTGATGGTCTTGAATCAACGATCCAAGCATCGGGAGAGGAGTTGATGGCAATCAAGGCATGGCTAGAATTGTCTTTCTTAGAATTCAGATCTTCTGGCTTCTTCTTCTTGGCACCCTCGGGGATGCAATCTCTAAGTTTGTTTTGTTGAATTATTTGAGATACCATATCTATTTGTTTTTTCATGCATGCGGATTCCAAATGGAATCCTTTGTGATAGTACGTGCATTTCTCCCCTTTTCTTCCCTTTTCCCCTTTGGATCTGAAGCCATCGGTGAAGGGTTTTGTGTACCCTTCCTTCTTCGGATGTGCATGAGATTTTTTTTTATCTTTATCTTCAGATTTCTGATATTTTTGGATGTCATCATGCATAGTGAGTGCATGCGCCCTTGGGCCTTTGATTGTGCCCATGTTGATGAGCTTGGTTTTCTCTTGTGTCAGGGATTCGATAAAGTCCTCAAGAGAAGGCATCTTCCAGGTGGATCCAGAGGTGAATCTGATAGTATGGAATGTGGATACGAATACAGATAATTCAGGACCAATCTTGGAGAGAATGGTGAGAACCATTTGTTTCTCCTCCTTCAATTTATCAACCCCGCAAGCTTTGAGTTGTGACAGTAAATCCTTGAATTTTGTAAAGAAATATTGGATATTATTGAATCTTTTTGGATCCAATGTGAGTAGATCCACCTCCAGCATATGTCCCTCATATCATCTTGTTTTCCAAATATCTCTTCCAAGGTGGTCCAGGCTTCATTGGGAGTCTTATAGGAAGATATATGAAAAAGGAGATCGGGAGAAATAAGACTGCAAATTGTTCTGAGTACCTCATCCATGCGATTTAAATACTTGGATTTTTCTATGGATGATGTTGGTTATGTATCCTTATTCAAGGTTAAATTGTACAATCCTCTGGTTCGGAGATGTATGGATATTTTCTCCTTCCATGCAAAATAGTTGTAAGGTGTAAGAATGAATTCTTTTTGGAAATCCATCTTTTCGTTGTCTTCAATCTTTTGTACCTGCAAAAAAATTTGGATTAGCTTTTGCTTAGCGGTCAGTTGGCTCTAATACAATGTAAATGTGTTGAACCTTCACAGAATATATCTATCTAAACAATAATACACACATTTGCAGAGAGAATTGAAGAAAGAAGAAGAAGGAGAGAAAGAATAGAAGAATTAGCATTAACCGTTGTGAATAATGAATAATTTACACATGATATACTCTATATAACTCAATGAGTGTGCACTGGAGGAGAACCAATGCACCATAGTGGTGGTATAGAGTGATATGGACACACACCAATAGTTATGGGAGTGAACTGCCACCTAGTCTAGTCTCTCAAGAAGTTACAGGAGTGAACTACCACCTAGTTGAGTTAACTAGTCAACTAGTCTTCAATTAACTAACTGAACAGAGAGTAATGAGGAGTTAAATCAGGGAATCAAGGGTAATGTTCCATTCTGGTGATGATACCAAGGCAAGGTCAAATTAGCATGGCGACAATCCCAATGTTGCATGGTGACAAAACCAATGCAGCATCTAAACTCAACTCAATTAGTCAAACTGAAATATCAACTGAAAGAGAATATTCTCCAGGTGGAATATTCTCTCCTAAAATATAGGAGACTGGATAATGACTAATTATGACTAATAAACAAGGAAAAACCTTAGGAAAAAAAAATCATAGGTGTGTGTGAAGTAACTCCAACATTCTCAACCAAAGGTTTCCATTTCTTAAATGTGTCAAAAACATCAGATTTTTGTGTAATGAAATAAACCCAAGTTTTGCTAGTTGCATCATCAATAAAAGTAACATAATAATGAGAGCCACTAAGATATGATACATGAGCTAGTCCCCATACATTTGTATGCACAATCTCTAAATATTTACTCTTATTTTCCTTCTCAACTTTGAGAAATCTAACTCTTTTTTGTTTTCCATAAACATAGTGCTCACGGAAATATAAATCAACGTGTTTAACATATGGCAACAAATTCCTTTTGTGGAGTATTTACATCCCCTTCTTAGTCATGTTTCCAAGCCTATGATGCCAAAATTTTGTATCCATTCCTGTAGAATCTAAAGAGATAGAAGAGTCAACATTACCAATACATAAATACAATGTACCTACTTTCTCTCCTTTTGCTATTACCAGTTATCCTTTAGTGACCTTCCACACCTTTTCTGTAAATGTAGATATACATCCTTCACTTCCCAACAACCCTATTGAAATTAGATTTCTTCTCAAATATGGAACATGTCTCAACTCTTTCAGAAACCATTGGTTTCCATTCTTTAACTTTATTTGTACCTTACTCATTCCAACAATTTTACATGGCTCATCATCACCTAAATAAACCTATCCAAAATCACCTTGAATGTAATCTTGAAAATATTTCCTATGGGGTGTGGCAAGAAATGAAGCCCCTCAATCTAATACCCAATAATCAATAATATTATCTAAATAAATAATCAAAGTATCTTGTAACACATAACCTGCTACATTTTCTTCCTGCTTTTTTCCATGTTGTCCATCTCCTTGTTTCTTTGGAGATATGCAGTCTTTCTTCAATATGTCCTTTCTTCCCACAATTCCAGCACTCTATATTTGCTAGTTTCAATTTAGATTTTCCCTTCCTTGACTTCCCTTGGTTCCCCAGGATCTCTCTGTCAGTGTTTCATGGAATCATGCACAGGAGATCTAGCTAAAGCATGCACAAACAAATCTTATCAAGAAAAGGAAGAGAGATACACAAAGAAGAATGAGAATCAATGTATATTATTATCTTATCAATGAGTGAGTGATCTTCACTCATATAGGCAATGACATCCTATAATTAGGAATGCATGCATAATAGTGATGGTCTAATATTAGAAAGTCTAAAATAGAACTAGTCAGTTAACTCTCATTGAACTAGTGTTACTCCCACTGAACTAGTGTGCCGAAAATACAAATTTCTTCAACACCCCCCCTGAACATCACTATGGAGTAAAAAATGAGTCCTGACTACTAGGCCATTTTAGGTACTCATGTACAATGAAACTAATGAACACTAAATAAAAACGAGAAAAGAGGGAAAACCATGTGGGAACAAAACACCCCCTCAAAAGATAATGTATCAAAAGAAGAAAATGGAAGTTGTTCGGCAACTATGTTCTTCACTGCAAGACGATCCCGCAAAGTTTGAAACTTATGATCATTGAAAGTATTCGTGAAGATGTAGAAATATTTATGGATATAATGAAGTCCTTTGGAAACTAGCCTGGTACCTCTTGATCCTATGGACCCATCTACACCTGAAAATTCCTTTCTGGTGGAAGTGGAACCAGATGCCAAGTCTGGTTCTGTAGGAGTGAGTCATACTCCTTCTGCATGGATGTTTTCCATAATGGATTTCCCACAACCCTATTATAGTTATGTGGATCAGTAGATTGAACCATATAACAATGCATGGGCATCGCAGGTTCTAAAGCTGAAAGTACATGAGAAGGCTCCTCGTGCTGAGATCAAGTCATCCTCAAATCCAATGGATTTCCTGCAAGGTTGACTGTTGCCTGAAGTGTGGTATGTGCCTTATTGGGCATCTGTTGAAGCTTTGATGATCACTTCTTATGTGTCTGTACTACCTGCTTATTTCCATGTACAAAATCTCTATGTATGGAATCATCTCTGATGTCTGAAACTGATGGAAGAACAAGAGTATATGCATGTTTCACTGGAGGTGCATGCAAAGTACTATCCTTAGGTGTAATTATAATAGAGCAGCCATCGTCAGAAAACTTAGTGAATTTATACAACCTTGACTTGTGATCCACCTCACCAATTGCAATAATGGAATTGTCATGCATGTCAATTATTGAAACTGAATCTAATGTAAATTCAACCTTTTTACCTTTCTGAGTGATCTGATAAACTGAGAGCAGATTCATAGAAAGCTTTGGAACATGTAGAACATTCTCAAAACTATCATTGTGGAGTTCCACTCTCCCTTCTCCTGCTACTACTACTGGAGTATCATCCCCCATGAGAATAGGGGGTCTTGAGCATAGACTCAAAGAAGAGAAAAATTTGTCTTTCGCTGCCATATGATGGGCTGCACTAGAATCTATAATCCATGAATCAGATGAGGAATTAATTGCAATCAGAGCATGATGATTACCTTTCTTAGGATCGAGATCTTCTTCCTTTTGCTTCTTGACTCCCTCTGGAGTGAAGTTTCCAAGGTTGTTCTGCTAAAGTGCATGTGCCATAAAATCGATATGTTTATTCATGCATGTGGATTCTTCATGATTCGGTTTATTATAGTAAGTGCACTGCTTTCCCTTCTTCTTCTTCTTGGAATCTGAAGAGTCTTTGGAACCTGAAGAATCATTAAAGGGTTTGGAATATCCCTCCTTCACGTTCCATTTGGATGACCCTTTTCCATCATGCATGGTGAGTGCATGTGCTTTGGGACCTTTCATGAGGCCCATCTGTATGATTTTTGTCTACTCTTGTGTAAGAGACTCAATGAACTGAGCCAACGTAGGCATTTTCCAATTTGTTCCAAAAAGACATCTTCCATAATGGAAATTGGAGACATATATAGCGTATTTTGGTCCTAGCTTGGCCAAGATTGTTAGAATAAGTTCTTTCTCTTGTGTAGACTTATCAATACAAAATTCACCCAAGATCAATAGCAAAGATTTAAATTTAGTAAAAAATATTGTATATTATCAAAACTTTTAGGGTCTAAGGTATTCAACTCTACCTCAAGCATATGACCTCGCATCTCATCCTACTTTCCAAAGAGTCCTTCCAAGGTGGTCCAGATCTCATTTGGAGTCTTGCATGTGACAACATGAAATCATAGATCAGTCGAGATTAACTCAGGAAGTATTCACGTGGCCTCATCCTTACGGTTCACCCATCTCATCTTCTCAATCGCTAATGTACGTTATGTTTCTGTTGCCATCGTCAAATTATACAGTCCTTTTCTTCTGAGTTGGAATTCTGCCTTGGGCTTCTAATCAAAATAATTGTATGGTGTGAGGATTACCCCAAGCTTGACTGTATTATAGTTTTCCTATCCATTGCTCTCACTATTTCTAAGAGCCCCTAAAAAATTACTCTCAATCTGCAAGTGAAAAATTAAGAAATCACGACAGAAAGGGCACTTTAAGTGAAAATTTGTATCAGTTTCAGGAGACGGTCTTCCAAATTACTTTCTGAGCAAACGGTGAGGAATCTCGCCAAACGATTGAAAATGCACTTGCAGAATGGGTCGATTTACTTCTCAAGCAAGTTGTTTCCTCAAAAACATAATATTTTGGGAGGAATCACTGTAGAAAGGTACGACCACGGATTCGTATCAGTTTTAGGATGCCATTTTTCGACTTACTTTCTGAGCAAACGGTGAGGAATCTCGTCAAATGGTTGAAAACCCACTTGCATAATGGGTCAATTTACTTCTCAAGCAGGTTGTTTCCTCAAAAACTTAATATTTTGGTAGCAATCACTGCTGAAAGGTACGACCATGAATTTAGCTCCTCAAAACCCCGATTTTCCTTATTCTTTGGCTTGCCTAGCTTGCTCCAAGCAGCATAGATCTGATACCATGCCAGTGTTTCATGGAAACCTGTACATGAGATCTAGCTAAAGCATGCACAAACAAAGTTTATCAAGAAAAGGAAGAGAGATACACAATAAATAATGAGAATCAATGTATATTATTATCTTATCAATGAGTGAGTGATCTTCACTCATATAGGCAATGACATCATATAATTAGGAATGCATGCATAATAGTGATGGTCCAATATTATAAAGTCTAAAATAGAACTAGTGAGTTAACTACCATTGAACTAGTGTGCCGAAAATAGAATTTTCTCCAACACTTTCCTCTTTCCCTTTGTCTTCCCCTGTTCTCCATGGTCAATGCATTACCTGATGTCTTACCTATGCTTTTTCATCGCATTTCCTCACTAAGGATAACACCGAAAACATCATCAAATTTTAGAGTCTTTGAACCAGAGACAAAGTTACTTACATCCATGACCAAGTTGTTCCAGCTTTTTGGTAATGAGCACAAGATTAGAAGTGCCCAAAATCATCAAAGTTCACTCCTACATAACTCAGCTAATAAGTAACCATATTAAATTCACTCAAATGATCGGAAACAAACCCACCTTCTGACATCTTCATATTAAAAAATTGTTTCATTAGAAATACCTTGTTGGAGGCCGAGGGTTTTTCATATAGTTTACCCAATGCCTTCATCAGATCCTCCATTGTCTTTTCTTTTGAAATGATGAAAGCCACAAACGTTTCCAGCCACTGTCATATCATTCCTAGTTCCTTTCTGTCAATAACCTCATATTCTTTGTCCTTCATACTCATTGGTTTCTTTGCTTTTCCACCCAATTATAAGAAAATATCCTTTTGATATAGATAGTCTTCCATTTGCATCTTCCATAACTGGTAGTTTTTCTCATTAAATTTTTCGACCCTAAAATTTTCATCTTCCTCCGTTTCTCCCACTCGAACCAGGAACTCTCTTTTCTTGTGAGTTACCTTTCGCTTTGATACCAATTGTTAGAAAAGAGGATCGCAGAGCAATAAAATAAAATAGATGCAGAAATAAAACACAGAATATACACAATATAATAGAGACATAGATATATGTGGCTCACCCAATATGGGCTACGTCCACTAAAAAAATTGTCAATCCTTCTGTAATATCCCTCGGTCGAACCCAATTGTAAATGTAATATAAATGTACTTAAGCTGGTGAGTTGTTTTGACCTTATTGGTAATGCACGTCATGTGGCATAGTCCACGCATGAACTACGCAGTAAAATGATGTAATATGCACATTCTAGGGTACCACGCACAATAACTAAGGTGTGCGTAGTATGGAGGACAATGAGCCTCATGTATATGATATGTGTTATAGGCTGGTGAGCCGGTTATTATAAGTTGGGATGCTTATGTTTTGGTATTGGGCCGGAACGCCTAGATGTCAAAGGTCAATGCGCCTACTTTGTACATGACTCATGATTAATATAAAATACATCGTTGCACGCAGACCAACCACGATAAAAGAGATGGGGGATGGAACTTCACCAGTTAGGGAAAGGGAGGGCCAAAAGTCAAGGGAATATTATATTAATATTTCCTAAAACATAAAGTATGGATAATTATTTTATCCTAAGTTCTAAAGTTGGGGACAAGTGGACCAAAGTAACTTCTGATATGATAAGTTTCAAGTTGGGGACATGCATTCATATTGTGGGGGACTTATCTCATTTGATCACTTTTCACGGGAAAAATTCTTACCAGCAGCTCACCCATCATTCTCGCCATCACTTCCACAAGAGTTTCACAATTGTTCTTTTCCACACTCAGTTATCTAGTCAATGATTCCATGACCATTTTCACTCATGCATTATGTTATCCTTGAGGCAGCCATTTCACCATTCCAGAGCCTGTTCCTGTAACCCCTTTTCGAGTTGTGTACCTGGTTAGCTTGGATCAGGATTGAAGAAGCGGGTTGTCAAGCCTGTGAGCAATTATCTGAGCAAGAGAATTGTTGGGGATTGATTCTCAAAGGTGCTAAACTGCAGCTACAGTGCTCTGAGACTTCTGGTCCAGTCTGTTGTTGAAGCTTTGGAAGGGAAGTGGGGCAGCCAAGGGAATATTGAGCAGAGAAGGGGCACAATTCCTTGAGTGGGATAGGCATGTGGGGAATGAGAGGCTATAGGTTGTTAGTTGAGTGAGCACCTGAGACGGAGTCTTTCCGATTTCCCATGAACCTTAGCTTTGATAGGAACCCTTTATCCTGGGTGGAGTTCAGTCCCAGCTCAGGGGTGACTCACTGTTGAGAGTGATGAACAGTGTAGTCTAAGGCTGGGAGGTTCGTGGACGGTTTGTACGCAGTTGGTGACAATATTTCTAAGATAAGTACCAATTGTATGATAAAATGATATGTTGCTTTGTTATTTACATGCCTATGTTATGGTTTATCAAATATGTGATTATAATTGCCTATATGTTTTTGGGTAATTCCCTATAAATGCTGCATATCTGTAGTTATTGTTATTTCAGTAGAAAATTTGTATGTTACAGCAAGTAATTGTTTGTTTATGTTCATATGTAAAGCTTCAACAAGAGTGTTGTATGTATATGTTTTAGTTGCATGCAGTTTAAAGAGTAAATTTATGTGGTATAGCTCAGTTGACTACATGTTATCGTATGTTCCGCAGTAAGGGAATGAAAGTGTTCCCTAGAGTAGCATGGTTCGGCTTGTTAAGGCTGGGAATGTTACCGACTAGTGTCATAGCATGAGTGGTTGCTCTGGAGTGGTGTCCCATGGCTTGCGGGTGGATGGGGGAACATTACACCTTCCTTTATTATTATCCAACAAATGAAGGGATACAACCTACAACACACCCGTTGTATCTTCCTTCTATTTCTCTCACAGTCTCCTCTCTCAGAATACAATACTCACACTCATACATTGTTGCAATGCAATTCCCTCATACATAAAATAGGGTTTCCTTCTAAGGAAAAAAAACCTAACATAACTTTTATCGTCATATCTGCAACCTAATGATGAACGATTCAAATTGACTACGGAATTGCAATATTTTACAAGAAAATTTTCCTAAAATTTTCTCTTTGGAGGCACTGCCTCTGAACCCCCGCCAGCGGGGAGGGGATCCAAAATATTTTCATCTCCCCTCCCCCGGGTGACATATGTGGGGGGCCAAGCCCCCACACAACCCCCATTAAGAAATGGGATCCAAACACAGTCGAAACAAGACCTATGAATTAAGAAGATAATCAGGCTCCACAACCAACACTTCAAACAAAAAATACTATTTTTGATTTATTTAAGTTATTATGGTGGCATTTTCACTTAGACATTAGATGCATTTTTTGGGACGACATACACATGATATTATTTTGAAAAACTTTTAATATCACGCCATTACAATATTTTTTAGCAGGTACAAGTGTTTGATGATATGGCATGTTCATATTGATTGTTTTTTGATATATTTTATGATGTTGTTATATGCATGATATTTGATTAAATTTTGGAGTTACAAGGGAAATGTTGAAAATAAAGGCTTAGAAGGGTTATGGGACTCCACATATTAATTATTATTTATTATTTACCCTTATTATAAAATAAAGTTGTCATCTCCTAACTAAAGTTATTTAAATTTATAACAAAAAGTAGGTGAGCCACTTAAAATAGTTTTGAAGACATAAAAGGAGATGAGCAAAGACAAAGTGGACATGAGAAAATAAGGAGAGATACTTCTGATAAGGTTTTCTCTTACCTCAAGTGAGAATATCTATTCATTCATTCATTTCTGAGTTTTTTTAGAGCTAAGTTATCTTGTTGATAGCATGGTTGTTCTAAAGGTGGTGAATAAAGGATTGGGAAGCATTGGTTATTGACATGCACCAAAGGTCATGCATTCATCTTTAAAGTTTGTTTAGTATTAATTATAAGTTCTAAATTTAGTTTCAGCGATGATTAACGCTAGACTATGATGCACTTGTAGCTTGGATTGATCGAGTTTAATTTTCAATTCTAGTCTTCTTTATTTTAGACATTAGTTGTTTGTGTATGAGTCATATTACATCTTATACTTCTAATTCTAATTCTGATCCAAACCTTCATAGGGGTTTGTAAAGAGAAACTTGGATGTAACTCAGAAAGATATCAATAAAATCATCTGTTGATTTCTTCTCTTTATGAGACTTGTTGTGTGCTGAATTTTCAAATTTGTGTTATTTTGTATCTACTTATTCAATTGTTTTATAAATTTCATTTTATAAGCACATTTTTACTTTGAAATTTTATTTTGCATGAAAGCATAAATATTTTATATAATAGCATCATATCCAAGAACTTATTTCTTGAGGTCTAATTGATATTTTTGACAAGCTATAAGCCTAAGGTTTCAATCCCACCTATCTCACCTAGCCTAATGAGATTCAAAAATGCTTGAGTGAGGATTTTACCATTCCTCCCATCAACAATATAGATTGCTCAAATGAGTCGGACTATTAGAAAAATGCATAATGAGATAACCCGACTTAAGAGAAACGAGAATCTCATTCTTCCACATCAAGATATGAGAACTCTACCACATAATCGAAGAGATAGAAGCGATAAAAATCAAAGGAATGAAGAGCACGTACCAAGAGCACCCAGAGTCCCAAATCCAAATGTTGTTGTGCTAGAAGAAATTACAAAAGAAGAAAATTTTGTTCAAGACAATGAGTCGTTCAATCAAGAGTTAATCAATGATCGAGATCAAATCTTGGAATTGGTCTGGATGGAGGAAATTTCATCATCTTTTGATATTTCTGATGAGCAAGAAGATTATAAATATACGTACTAAGATAATGTTATTCAAACTAGAACTCAAGAAAATAAATTCAAGTCCAAAGAACAATTAAAAAAGACAAAGGCAAAATCCAATGCTCCAGAGCCAGCAAAACAACAACCAGTTGCAAATAAGACAAAGAGACCACTACAAATGACCTAGAATGTGTTTGATGAATTAAACAAGTTTTGAATCACTTTTTCATTCATGGAGGTAGTCAAAATACCTCAACAAATAAAAAAATTGGATTATGTGAATTTGTCTGGTCCAAGAATAGAAGTAGTTGTTATGAACACAAAGCAACAACAAAATAGCATACCAGTAAGACCAAGAGGAAAGGTTCCACCATTTTAGATATCGTTGGAAAATCATGATTTTACATTACACAATTATCTGGTGGATAGTGGAGCCACTAACAATATCATGTCATTATATGTAATGGAAGTTGTTTAAATGGTATGTACATAGTACTGTGAAACAGGAGAAACCATTTATGCAATTGGTTCCAGGAAAGTACCAGCTTACGGTGAAATCAAGGATTGTTATGCCTGGATAAGCGCTATGCCACATATCATGACAATTTTCACTGTCATAGTGGTTGATCTACCCCCTATGTATGGTGGTGTTCTTGGTCAGGATTGGTGTTCAATGATTGGAGGATATATAATGAATGATGGGAGCTTCGTGATGCTCCCAAACAAAGATAGAACAATGATAAAATTACCTTGAGAACAAATAAAACCAGTATCATTCAAGAAAAAAGAAATTGAAATGATGCATAGCTATGTAGATGTTGGAATTGGAAACTATGATATATTCAACACAGAAGAAATGAATTCTCTCAAGCAAAATGAAGAAAAAAATTTCCAAGGTTTTTGGAAAATAACATTTGATTGAGCTTGCTCTAAGTGTGGAATTGGAATTGGTATTGTTTTTAAAGTCCCTCAATCATGCATTTATCCACATGCAATCATACTAGAGTTCCCCTATACCAATAACGAAGCAAAGTATGAAGCATTAATTCAAGGATTGACTCTCACACATCAAATGCATGTTAAATATCTATTATTAACTGGTGATTCAAAATTGGTTATTAATCAAATCAAAAGAAGGTATTAAATCATGAAAGAAAAATTGAAGCATTATGCAAGGAGAGTTTGGGAAATCAAAGATTCTTTTAACTCTGTAAATATCTCTTGTGTTCCTAGAGAAAAGAACTAGAAAGTAAATCCATTGGCAGTAGCAGCATCCCTTTTCAATACATATGATTCTCAAAATCAGAATACCTTTCATGTCAAAAAAGTTTTTTGACCATCAATACCTAATAATAAAGAGTATTAGCAAGTTTTTGAAAATGATGAGCACATTGCAATTTTTTTGGTTGATCAAGAATGAACGTTATGTAATATTTCATAAGAAAGTCAAAGAAATCAAAAAGAGATTCATGATCATAATGTTACTATTCTGGCAAGGAATTATGTTAGCCTTGAATCTCTCTTCACAAGGGACGACCAAACAAAGACAATGAACATAGTGGAAGAATCCTCGATTAGAAAAGTTGAAGAGACTCAAAAAAATTGTTAAGTACTAAATGCTTAAGATATCATAACAAAGTAGAAGTACACACCATGTACATCAATGTGAGTGTGGAACATAACTCCAATATAAATAACAGAGATGAGTTACACAATAACTCATGGTTTTGGGCCTTTCTTGGAGAGTGAACTTGTATAGAATGCCAAGTTTCCAATATTTAATACATCATTGTGAAAATTATACCAAAACTACTATGGACTATCCTCATTAAAATTCAACTAGTCTCACTAAATTTGGATCCTCCTTGAAGAAGATATGATTGTATTACCCGGAACACCTGTTTGAGACTAGATATAGGACTAGTCAAAAACCATATCTTCCACAGGGTATATCTCTGAAATTATAATGACCCAGACGTTGTAATTTATATCTCAGATACCTTGATATGTCATCTAAATAACCTCCAAGTTTCACAGTCTGAATCATCCCAGAAAAGAAGTTATAATGAAAATTCTAAGATGGATTTCTTGGAAAATAAAAACCCTAAGATCGATGCTCTGAAACCAGATGTTAAGTACAAAATGGTTAAGTTATCATAAAAGAACAAAAGTATACACCATGTACATCAATGTGAGCATGGAGAAAAACTCAAATATAGATAATAGATATGAATTACACAATCACTCCTTAAACAATAGGAGAACCTCCTCCACATAACCAAATACATCTATACATCACAATTCACATGTTCTCAATAATGAATACATGATCTCTATATATACCTATTCACACCTACACATGAGGCCCATTACTATTAGGTCATCCCTATTACATATATATTTACACATTACATGTACATTTAACCCCATATATGCCCCCCCTTGGGGTCATATCATATACATTTAACCCTATATATGCCCCCCTTGGGTCATAACAAAATCAACATCAGTACATTTGACGCCCCAAAATAAACAAATATTGGTACAAGTTGTACTATTGAAGAGGTTGAAAAATACACTCTTCTTTTTAAAGAGTTTCAAGATGTTTTTTCTTGGAGTTATGATGATTCAAAGGAATATGACAAATCTATATTTCAACATATCATACCACTCAAAGAAGGATCAAAACCTTTAAAGCAAAGATTAAGAGTGATAAATCCAAAATTTAAGCCCTTAGTGAAAATGGAGTTAAAAAAATTGAAAAGGGTTGGTATAATTTTTCCAATCAGGAACTTAGAATGGCTTTCACATCCTGTGGTAGTAAAAAAAAAGAATGGAGAGATTTGTCTTTGTGTGGGTTTTTTAGATCTCAATTGAGAAAGTATTAAAGATAACTACCCACGTCCAAACATGGAGATGTTACTATAAGAAGTCATTAGTTCTGCATTGATGTATATACTAGATGGAATTTTTTGATACAATCAAGTCCTCATGGCTGAAGAAGATAGACCCGAGACTACATTTGTTACACCATGGGGAACATATGCCTACATCTGCATGCCATTTGGACTGAAGAATGTTGGTGCAACATTTCGAAGAGCAATGGACCATGCTTTTAATGATTTAATTGTGAAGTTTATGGTAGATTATTAGGATGACTTAACAGTTCATTCAAATTTAAGAGAAAGACATTTCAAACATCTCATAAAAGTATTTAAACGATGTAGGATGTATGGAATATATTTGAATCCAAAGAATTGTTTGTTTGCAATATCATAAGGAAAACTCTTGGGTCATATTGTGAGTAAATAAGGCATTTACATTGATCTAGAAAGAGTTAAGGCAATAAATGACTTAAATCCTCCTACATATTGAAATGGATTACAATCTTTCTTTGGAAGGATAAATTTTGTACGAATATTTTTTCTAGATTATGCCACGATTGTAAAACCAATAAACAAGTTATCAAAGAAGGATAAAAAAATTGAATAGATGCTAGAAACTCAAAGGGATTTTTTAGAAATTAAGCGTGCAATCATTACTGTTGCTATTCTTATTAGTCCTAATTTTGATAAAGACTTCATATTGTGTTAATTTTCTTCTGAATAGACTATCACCTCCATACTTACCCATGAAAATTAAAAAGGGGAGGAACTTCCAATTACTTTCATGAGAAAAACCTTGCATGACTATGAACTGAACTACTTTATGATTGAAAAGAAATCTCTTTCTTTAGTCAAGGCAATTGCTCATTTTAGGACCTACATTTTGTCAGCTCACATCATTGCTTATGTACCACACTCCCCTATCAAAATGTTTCTCAATTGACAACTCAGAGAAGGGAGATGGACAAATTGGTTGGCTATGCTCCAAGAATATGATTTAGAGATCAAGCCTCTAAAAGTTGTCAAGGTACAAGGACTATGAAAACTAATGACTGGAATAGAGGCTCTAAAAATTTCTTCTCCCAACACAAGTGGTGCCATCATACAAAGTTCAGCTCTTTCAACATCTGAGTGGTATAAACACATAATATTTTGTATGAAATATGGACAATTTCTTGTTGGAATGTCTTCTAAGGAGAGGAGATATTTAAAGATGAAGACCAATCAATATGTATTAGTGTCAAGAGTTCTTTTTCACATAAATTTTGATGGTGTTTTATTGATATGTTTAGATCATTTAAGGGCCAGAGAAATACTACAAGAGTTCAATGAAGGAGTTCATGGTGGAAACTTTGCACCTGTTTTGACTGCTCACGAAATCATTTGGGATAGTTATTATTGGCTAACCATCTTCAAAGATGTTTATTCAATGATTCGAAAAATCCTCCCATGTCAAAAAAAATCAAGAAAGATTAAAAGAGCAACGATTCCACTACAGTCTATATCAGTTGAAGAACCATTTTCCCAATGGGGTTTGGATGTAATTAGCCCAATTAACCCAAAATCCACTAAAGTACATTCAAATATTCTCACAACAACTTATTATTTTACAAAGTGGCAAGAAGTTGTGGCCCTGAGGAATGTCGACTCAGAACAATTGATCTCATTCTTGAAGGGGAACATTCTATCCAGATTCGGCATCCCTGAAAGGTTTGTAACGAATAATGGTTCAATCTTTATTGGATATAAATTTACATAATTTTGTGGAGACTATGGTATTGTCATGGGACAATCATCCAAATTTTATCCTCAAGGAAATGGTTTAGTTAAATCTACTAACAAAACATTGATTCAAATTCACAAGAAAACAATCGCAACAAACCATAAAAATTGGCACAAAAAATTGACAAACATGCTTTGGGCAAGCCATCTCACTCCAAAAGATAGCACTAGATGTTCAACATATACCTTGGTATATGGAAAATAAGCAAGGATTCTATTACATGTGGCATTGAATGCATTGGTCATTGCCACAAACAATGAGGATATGGAATATTTTTCACCTCTGCAAATACGATATCATGAAAATTTGCAATTAGAAGAACAAATAGTACATGTAGTAATAACTATGAGCAATAGATAAAAAACAGTCAAGAGATATTTTGATAATAGCACCACTGAAAAATATTTTCAAAATGATCAACTGGCTTTGTTATGGAACAAGGCAAAGGAAAAACCATATTTTCATACAAAATTTCAAGCTCTTTGTATTGGTCTATATCAAATTGAAAAGGTTATTGGTTTCAACACTTATTTGTTGAAAGACATGAAAGGAACACTAATATCAACCTTACCATTGGTGACATGGGTCTTATTGTCTCTTTTGTCCTTATGTCCCTATGTTCATTAGTTTAGTTGTTATTTTATTTCTTAGTTTAATTCTTAGTTGTTCTTTTATATTTCTTTCTCTAACCCTTTTCCTTACAGTTGTCCTGCTTAGCAAGCCCAACTAAGCTTGCAAGCACCTCTATTTTGCTCACTAAGGTGACGAAAGAGGCGCAACAGATTGGCGACTCCACCGGGGAAAGGTATCAATTTCCTACCCCATTTGGATTTTTCTAGCTCTTCTTTTGGTTTATTTACCTTGCAGGTGCATTAACCGGCCCAAGCTGACCTGCTAAACATCCAATTCCAAGTTGAATTGAGAGAATTCCATCCGAAATTTTTCTTCTCGGCCGTGTGTCTGTTGTGCACAGGTTTTTCAGCCCACAGACGCGCATTGTGCGCACATGCACCTAAGTCACAGTATTGTTCTGCGCACCTGCACCCAAGAGTTCGTTTCAGTCTGTGCACAGGCGCTCAGTGTGCCTCTGTCTACACTGAGACCCGCGCACCTGTGCATAAAACTACACATTGTAAGGTTTTTTGTGATTTGGGGAAGGCCCCTAGCCTTCTTAAAAGTGATTTCATGCATGTTTTTAAGCTGCAGCACACCTAGTTCCCTCTTCATATAAAGGGATTAGTCAAAACACATAGGCACTTAGGGGGTTTAAAATCATTGTTTTCCTCTTTTTGCTTTCATTTTGCCACATGGATGGCTTGCTTTGACTAAAAGTATAAGTGGGAATCATTTGCAAACACATCTAACTTGCATTGGGACTAGAAGTTGGATAGCAATCACTTAGTATGCTCTTCTCTCGTGCCTCCAAGCGACCTTGAGAATAAGAAAAAGATTGTGAGACAATTTCATCTCCCTTAAGAAGATTAAAACCTTTAGGAGAGGACAACAGCCCTTCTTGGGACTCCTCTTAATTTATTTTTCAAACACATCTTAAGATTGTAACGGGCCCATACATGCCCACATGCTACAAAGATAGGATAGTGGTGAAATTTACTTTCTTAGATTAAATCACTAGGGAAGTTTAAAGGTTTTGTAACGGGCCCATACATGCCCACATGTTCACAATCTAGGATAGTTTCAAATATTTTCTTAGATTAAATCACAATAGGGAGTTAAAGGAATAGTAACAGACCCACATGTCCACATGCTAGCTTCCTAGGGACTTTTGAATTACGCAAGGTTGTACCAAAGGCACTTAGTTAATTAGGTAATCAACACTTGTAAGGACCAAGCAAAGTCCACGTGCAGCAAGGTGACACCTAATTCATTAAAACATTGGCACACTTTCACTCATTCACATACAAAAGTCACTTATCACTCACATAGTTTCTTCTTAAAACATGGAGGTCAAAGTAAGTTTCCTCCAAAGGGATTCCGAAACACCCCACCCTTTTCTTGACGAAACTATCCACTCCCATTTAATTTCAACGAGGTTGTTTCACACCCCCAACCTCTCAAACAACTACATCTAAAAAATTTCTAAAAACTCACTAAGTTTTCCTCCACAGGAGGTGCCAAAAGAAACTTTTTAGTCTAGGTAGGATTTCGAGGATAGGCATCCAAATAACTTCTCGTTATCTGGTTCTCTCATTATCAAAACAATAGAAGTTGTCAAATAGGGAACTGAAAATCCTCCAAGTCAAGTGTTCCTAACACCATAAGGCAGGGAGATACCCATCAAGGGTTGAAGGCCAAGGTCCAGTTGTTCTGTGTGTCCCCCCTTGAGGCACCCACCTCTTGGGTGGGATCCAGCCCGTGACCCATTTCTTAGGCCGAAAATCTAAATGTCGCACTTTGACCGAGGTACCTAGTGACCAAATTTTAGGACATCTACCCAGGTGGCAATTGTGGGCTACAATTGCACCTTGATCGAATTTTGTGTGGCTATTGGGAAATATTGCCAGCTCTTTCGGGATATGCCCCCTTTACCCCTCATTGTAATTGATTATTTCATCCTTCACTAGTTTCTCTTCCGGTGACTTCAAACCCCACCGTTGAGTACTATTGGAAGGTCCAGTGCTATTTGAGAGGAAGGACATTACGTCTTTTAGGACATGAGCATTTGTTTTCTTTGATTCCCCACGCGGAAAAAACCCACTTATCCACATATATGCTTATTTTTCAAAACACTTTATGTATGATGCACTTCTGATTACATTTTGATTTAGATATATATATTGTGTAAAGTTCAAAATTCGCAACAAAGGATCTTGTTTATTTTCTCTCATCACATTTTGCACACATCCACTCAGCTAGTCGGACATCATAGGGGACCCACAGAACCTCTGTCGTTCCAAACGCTTACTAAACCTCCCTCTTATTTTAGGGGGAGTTCCCAGTCTTGCCAACTCATCGGCACCACCTTCACACACTCCTATGAGTGCCACTGTTCTAGGATCAGCTTTGCTTGGTTCCACATTACTTGGGTCCACTTCCCAAGTCTCTCCGTCCACTCGCTCTCCTTTACATGGAAGCGGGGGGGCAACTTCCTCTCAAGGGGGAAGTACCAACCCACCTAGTCCCCCTCAAGGGTCAGGTTCACAACACACTCACACCATGGTTGGAGCTAATCCTCCCCCCCCCCCC
>SNQJ01S0003242.1:215218-228602 GCA_010110895.2 Picea sitchensis
GGGGAAACCTCCTTATGCCCACATAAATGTACAATTCCAAGATGATTCCAAATGAAAATGTCTCCTTGGTATATATAGGAGACTAGGAGGTATAATTACAACTAATGGAATAAAGCCGACATAAACAAAATAACATTACTAATTTAATATGACACAATTAAGGGGTAATGAGCCAATACTAGGGCTTAACAGGGGAGTTCACTAAAAAGGAATTTACTGCATATTTATCTAAGCATGGTATTCAACATCAAAAGACCATTCCTTATGCACCTCAACAAAACGAGGTAACTGAAAGGAAAAATAGAACTTTGGTTGAAATGGATAGATGTATGCTTTATTCTAAAGGATTACATAAAAGGTTTTGGGTTGAAGCCATTTGTTGTGTTAATTGTATTTTAAATCGAGTTCCTACTAAGGCAATTTTGCAGGTTACTCCCAAAGAAAAATGGAATGGAAGAAAACTTGATACAAGTAACTCTAAGATATTTGGCAGTGAATGTTGGTCCCATATTCTCGATGACAAACGGAAAAAGTTAGAGCCCAAGTCTCAAAAATGTATTTCGATTGGTTATAGTGAATATTCTAAAGCTTCCATGTTATTTGATCCATCTACCCAAGGTGTTATCATTCAACACGATGTTCAATTTAATGAAGCCTCTCCTTCCCCTAAGTCTCATGAACCTCATGTTACCTTGAATTTGCCTTCATCTCCTATTACTTCCATCTCGATTACCCCTTCTTCCAACTCCATGCCTAATCTTAATCCTAGTTTACCTACCTATTCAAGTGATCCTCCTAAATGTTTCAAAGATAATAGAGTAGTTCCTACCACTACCCCTCTTCATGTTTAGACCCGAAAAACTCTCGAATCTGCAAGTTTTGAGATTGGTATTCCTTTTGATACTCGTCGAACTAAATCTGAATTTTCTCTTATGAATAAATTTTTGACTAGAGATTATCCTTCCACATATGCTCAAGCTAAGGACAAACCTAAATGGTAAAAATCAATGAATGCAGACTTTGACTCGTTAATGAAGAACAAGACTTGGACTCTTGTTCCCCTTCCTCCTGGAAAGAATTTAGTTGGTTGTAAATGGATATATATGAAAAAATTTACTGCAGAAGGACAGATTGAAAAACATAAAGCCCTATTAGTAGCAAAAGGTTTTTCTCAACAAGAAGGTATTGATTATAATTACACTTTTGCTCCAATTGCTAAAATGAACACTATACAAACTATTATTTGTCTTGTTGCATCTTATCAATGGGAACTACACAAATGCATGTAAAGAGTGCATTTTTTGGATGGTGATCTTAGTGAAGACAATTATATGTAACAACCCCCTAGTTTTATCACTGCTAAAACTTCAAGTTTGGTATGCAATTAAACATGTCTTTAAATGGTCTTAAGCAAGCCCCTAGAGCTTGGTATGAGAAAATTGCTACTTATTTCTTGAATAATGGTTTCAAATGGTATATATCTAATTTGAATCTGTATGTAGAGAACTTTGGTGATGAATTAATCATTGTTGTATTATATGTGGATTATCTTATCGTTATTGGTAGCTAGCTTGCATCTATACAAGACTTGAAGAATAATCTTAAGAAGCAATTTGAAATGATAGATTTAGGCATCTTGAACTGTTTTCTTGGTCTTCATATTTGACATATGTCTGATGGTATATTTCTTTCACAACCTATGTATGCGACATATTTACTTTCTCAATTACATATGAGTGATTGTAATCCTTTACCAACTCCATTTTAGTCCGACATAAAATTAATCGTTGATTGTACTACTCCTCTTGTTGATGCTACTCTTTATCGTCAGCTTATGGGAAGTTTGATATATTTGACGAATAGTGGGCCTGATCACTCTTTTGATGTTAGTATGGTCTCAAGGTTTATTCACAAGCCTCATGAAATTCATTGGCAGGCAATAAAGGGAATTCTCATGTATTTATAGGGGACGGTGAATTGTGTTGTTTTATTTTCAAGCAGGGATACAGTTTATCTTCTTGGTTAAATAGATTTTTATTGGCCAGGTGACAGTTCAGATAGATGATCTAATGTAGGGTACATCTTTCAGCTTAGTTCAGGTCCAATTTCATGGTCTAGTAAGAAGTTGACAACTCTTTCTCTTTCTTCTTATGAAGCAGAGTATTGGGCACCTAAGGAAGTTGCTAAAGAAACAGTTTGGTTACGACGTGTTCTTACAAATCTTGGATTGGTTCAAAAATCAGCTACAACATCAATATGTGAAAATCAGAGTGCAATTCATCTTTCATGTAATGCAGTGTATTAGTCCAAAACCAAACACATTGATCTTGATACTCAATACATTCAAGATCTTGTTGTGGGTGGTGTTATTTCTTTGGAGTATTGTCCCTGAGAGAAACAACAACGGATATCTTCAACAAATCTATGGCGGGGGTGAAGTTTGTGCAACTTTGAAAGTTGTTGGTAATGCGGGAAGTTTTCATCAAGGGGGAGTGTTGATGTAATGTCGTATTCCTCTATAAATGTTCCTTCTCCCTAGTCTTCATTAAGGGGGAGTGTTACAATGTGTTACTATGGAAGATATCGGCTTCCCATTCTTGCAAGGAATGTTGGAAGGTATTGTAATTTCATCTTCCTTCATAAGTGTTCCTTCTCCCTAGTCATCATTAAGGGGGAGTGTTGGAATGTATTTCTTTGGAAGGTAATAATGTCTAGTGTTATGTCGGAAGAACTTGTAATCTTGTGTAAAAGAGTTGTCCCACATTCATGATGGAGTAAAATACTCTCGTTATCATTTATTATATAAAGAGGTGAAATTACATTTATCCCACATGTATTATTGTGATGTAATTCCTCTGTATATTTTCATATATAATAGAGGAAAGAGAGACCCATGAGAGACATATTGAAAAATATTATATTTGTAAAGGATAAGGTATTTGTGGAGGTGCTCTCAAGTGTAAGATTGGATATTTTTTAAGAATAAAGAAGACAATACCTTCCCGTGGATGTTTCCCCATATTGGGATTTTACCACATATATCAAGTATACTCTTTTCGTCTTCTCTCTTTCTCATTATGATTAAATGTTGTTGTTATATGGATATGAGGATAGTTTAGTAAGGTTCTTATGTTTAATATTGTTGTATGCTTATTCATATGTCTTAATATTTCTAACATGGCATCAGAGCAGGTTACTGTACTCTAGCTACTTCAGTATTTTTTTACAAAACAATATTTTCTTCAAATTGTTTTGGGCTCTCTTTATCTTATAGTTGTGTCATCAAATCTAGTATCCACTAAGGATTCTCTTTAGATATGGGCATTTTGCTAGAAGATAGAGTGTTTTTTTTTTTTTAATCTGATCTCACCATTGTCTTTGGGACAAAGAAAATAGCTAAGATTGACTATTTGTTGATTAAATTTCGCTTATGGTCACCTAGATTTGGACTAATTTTCCTAAGCCTAGCCTAGGCCATTTAGTTGTTTTTTTTAATCCTAAATTTTTTTTTGGCATTTTTTAGGTTTGGTGGTTTACCAAACCTATTTTTTTCCGAGGCCTAGTTTTTTTTTAAACTGATAACTTTTGATCGAGGAGGTTGTTTTGGGTGATTTTTTTTCCTGTGTATTCAATTGTTCACAATCTATCCAATCGTGTTAGTATCCCTCCTCCATGTTTCTCATATGAACTATATGGCCTATGTTTTTCCATACAACTGTGGTTTTTTTTTTTCAAATCCAGTGTATGATTGCATTTTTTAGCATTTTTGCAAGTCGATTTTCTGACTCGAGGGGTCGATTAGTTGCTTCATAGGTCAATTTACTATTTTTAGAGGTTGAATTGCTACTTAAAGAGGTTGGTTTTTCTATTGGCGAGTTGTAAGGTCGTTTTTCTTCCCAGTGAACCATACGACCGTGTTTTGCAGCAAATGAACATTTTTTCTTCAACAACAATGGATTTCCTTGGAAACTAGGGTATTTGGCAGTCGATTTCTTTCTCATTTTTAAGATCTAGGGTAAGTTACTTATATATCACCATTCCCAATGACATTAATTTCCCCTTCACCACATCAGTTGTCACCCATATGAATTGAATATTGTTAAGTGGCGTGATTTTCGTAAAAGATCCACCATAAATCTTAAATCAAATCATGCAATTAGCAACTTCGAACTAAGAGCTACAACATTTGATAATCAAGGAAACACATGGTAATATTAAATAAGGAATTAAATCCCTTCTATAAAAATATTGTATTGACAAAAGCACCACCTATTCATGAAAAATAGTATTTGTAAGATATGTCAAGTAAAAGGAAAGAATTGTATTGTGGTAATATTGTCAACACCTTCGGACGAGAAGACCACCAATTTCAGTGGTCGAAGGCCTTCAAGTGGTACTCATCTCTTCCACTCGAGGAAAATAAGTTGAACAAGGTTTGGACAACTAATATTGCATTAGTCGGATGTGTGTTGGAAGTAGTTGATTTCAAAGAATTAGTCCTCTTGTGCGTAATAAATTTGATACCAAGAGAAGATTTATTTAGATACAGGGAAAATCATCAATTTCTTTAGCACCCTCAGTGCTCAGAAGAATGTTGAGACTACATTACCCCACTCTGACATTAAAAAATGTTGAAGTTGATGAATTTCTAAAATCTCACAACGGGGGAATCGAGTTCCTTGAAAGCTTTATTGCAAGCTCGACTAACGATGCTAATGCTACACAGGTTCAGGTATGTTCTTTAAAATACCCATACAAAGAATTGGCATGGTTGTCCACTAATATAATTTGACAGGAGTCGCTGACCTTAGTCCTAAAGTATATTGTATATGTATGTATCATTCAATTCATAAATACATTGTAATCAATTAGGCCCAAATCATTTCAAATGAGGTTTCGTTTCAATTGGGAAGCATTGGGAAGACCAAAAAATTCTACATGACTTCTTATATAATTGATGTTATGGCTTATTTCCATATTTTTTAGGAATTTCCCAGAGCCGAGAATATAGACTTCAAAAAGGATCATATTTCAATCTGCTATCCGGTGTTATGGAAGCACAAGGCTCCATACAATTTATATGAAGTACAAAATGTCCTTTCATCCTATTTTAAAAAATTGATTCACAATCCTTCCACATCTAGATTATCGTTAGAAGTTGCATCCTTTCTCTTTTCACGTATCTGTAAAAAGGAAAAGAGAAATCTAGTAAGAAGGAGAGGAAGCACTTGAAGTTGAAACTAGTTCTAAAAACATGGAGATTGATGACATAATAGAAGAGACCAACTGGAATTAATAGAGAATGAATAATAACAGGACTATAGTTGAATAATTGGCTTCTTGGGAGAGAGAGGTATTGGAGGAACAATATGTCACTTTGCACCACGTAGCCTACAACAAGAATTCAAAAAAAAATTTAATTGAAAAAGTAAATTTAAGAAATAAAAAGGTTTCTGAAAGATGAAAGTCAAAGATTGATTTTCAAGGGGTAAGACCCTCAAAAGTCATGGAGTTTCATGAAGCAACCAGTGAATCCCTAAATTCTTCCATTGAGAAGATAGAGAAGGAGAATTTAATCCTAAAGGAAAAAGTAAAAGGATTGGAAAAAGCTTTTCTTCCAAGACCTTTATTTGTCGAACCTGTCATTGTTATACAGCCATTGTGCAGTCTCGAGGTTGTACCTAAAACAAGCTCCAGGTTGAAAGGTTCATCAAGTTTATTAATGGTTGTAATAAAGTATATTGGAGACAACATTTAGAGAAAAATAGCCTTGATTCTTGAAATGTGGGAGTTAGCAACAAATTCAGCTACACTCTCTACAAGGGTTTTGCATTTTAAAGAATATCTCCAAAAAGACTTTGAAAATGATGAAATCTTTTACAAAGAAGTTGTAGGTACATTCTCAACAAAGGTCTTAATTTTAAGTGATATACATAGGAGAGACCAAAATCTTCCTTCCAAATCTCGTTTGGAACAAATTAATGCTTGTTGGTTAAGGATAATTAAATGCTTGCAGGAAATGTTGTCCAAATGTGATGTTATGAATACTAAAAGAGGTGATTTATTTTTAAAACTCATTTATTTAACTAAAGAACTAGAGGGCCCTTACTTAATTATGGACTTAATGCTCTTATCAAAAGAGTAGTTACTAGAACAATAGGATGCCTTAAAGGTTTCTTGGGCCAACGAATTTAATGATTCAATTGAATATTATGAAGAAGTGGAAAGGTGGTTAATCTGGTACATGGACAAAATTGAAGATATTGAAGACATGTTTCATCAACTGAGCCTTGATGTAAAAGAGCTATAAAATGAGTTATTTCAAACCAAGACTAAACAAGAAATAACAGTTTCTCCTATGTGGGAGTATATTGAACAATGGTTGAGAAAAGCCTTGGTTAAAATAACCGAAATAGATCAACAAGAAAATGGTAATATCATTATGCTACCTCCATCCCAACGCACTATTAAAACACATCAACAAGTAGATAGCCTCTTCTGATCTTCCATAATAGTAAGTCAAGTAGTCATTTTATTTTGCTTTCAACTTGTTTTTCCTTCTCAATTAGTAGCCATTCTTCCTTTCTTGTTTCATGATTTGTGAAAACCAAAGGCCAACCCCTCACTGTGTCTCCTTTCTATCTTTCAAGTCTATCTTTAATTTTCTGGTCCGTGGGAACCCAATCCCGGTCCTCTTTGAAGGACAAATTCCATTTACTTTTTATAAACTTTACAGACATTATTGCTTTTTTAAATACATCTATTATTTTTGGAGGTTCCCAAAGAACTATTTGGGACATTACATTTGTGATTTCTGAAACTTTTAATTTTAAGCATGAGATTTGAAATGTGTGTCTATCAAAATATTTTTGGATCTTAATTGAATGTTCATTTAAATTTCTTTGTCATATGTTGTCCTTATCTTCTTTCCTTTTGCTAAATAATGTGTCCTACTTTGCTTTATAATATGATGGAAATGTCATTGTGTGAAACTATATATTCTCTTGGCTTATAATCTTGTATTGTAGTGTGAATATTTACTTTATGGGAGATGCCTAGTCCTTTCTCAGATATCCTATGCATGTGAATATATGTTTCAAGTATAAGCATAATCCTTTCTCAGACATTTTTTGTATTCTTGTATTATATTTAAACATAGAGGAGTACCACCTCTTTAAAAATGCGGGGGGAATTTATCTGCGTGATGTTACCTTAAAGACCTTAAAATGGTCTTTTAGATCAACAGGACCACAGAGGATTTAGATTGTGGTTGGCTCATAACACAAGGAAATTGTTCCTTTCCAATGGTGGGAACATCCTGCTATTTTAAACTCAAAGAATCAGTAAGGCAAGTTTTGAAATGTTAGTCTTTTTATTTTGATAAATTCATAGGGGAATTTCAAGCTCATCTTAGTTGGAATTTCAAGAATGGAACAAAGTTTCAATTTGAAAATTCTAAGTGCTTTGTGAATGGGGTAATTTTAGTTGATTTGGGTTTTCCTAGCTCATCTTTGGTCTCCTTTGATCTAAGATCGGAGGACTTAACCCCCTACTCTTCTTATTGGTTCTGGAATTGCTCTCAGGTTGGTGATTTTTCTGGGTTTGTGTTTTCTCTCGCTATGGATAACAAAGCTCATATATAATTTTGGAAAATTCTCCATCATCATGAGAAGATCTCTCAAGAAAAAAATAATGCATTACTGGTAATTTCTTTAAAAAATTATGAATTGGAGCAAGCTTTCTCCACACATAATGCCAATATCATGAGTATTCTTCTACTTTAAAAGCAAAGAATTGATTCTTTGGAAATGAAATGCAATAGACTCCATAGTATGCTTGTTTCTTAGCAAATGGAAAATGTTTCAATGGCCTCTAATAATCAGAGAATAGAAAATTAAATCCAATCATTCCTAAAGGAAGAAGAATTAGTCCAACAGCTTCGTGATCCTATTGAAATCAAAGGTCTTTGCTCGCCTCAATCTAACGAGGGGCTAGAAGTAGAAGAAAGTGGTCATCAATGTCACCCTTAGTATGTATTTTTGGGTTATATTTTTGGGATACATATGTAATATTGGCCACCTACAAGCCAACTTGGAACTCGTTTTTTGCTAAGACTCTCAAGATGGTGGATGTATGTTCTGATCTATGTGTAGTTTTGTGGAAATTTGATATATCAGAAGGATGTAATCTGTTGCTAGCCTTGGCGCAACTCTTTTTTGAATGAATATAAAGTTATGTTTCATTTTAAAATAAATAATAATAATAATATAAAGTTTAAATATGAAAAACTAAGAAGGGGTCCCATCACCTAGCTAAGTCAAGTTCAAGCCCAAATGGAGCATGAATCCCATGATTCATAGGAACTACTTATGCCTCCCACATAAAACTCCATATGACTCACAAACACCTCATACCTCCCTTCAACCTTATGCCTCTCACCATATAATAAAATATTGGTTATGCATTAAGATAATAAATGAACTATGCAAGCATAATTAGATATAATTTTCAGGATTAACTATGTAGAGTAAGTCATTAAACTATGACCCACAAGTTACATTTAAAATAAAATAGAATGTTTCCCCAACACAATCATTTGAACATAAACTCATGTGCTCAAAAAAATTGCTATGTATATTCATATATTGAGAAGAAACATCCATCCATAAATAACAATAGTCATCAAAATAATCCACAACACTCTATAAATATATGCACAGTCCAATAAATCACAAGGGAGACTATGTTGTGGAACAACCTAAATCAGAAGAGGAGGATGGGTGAGTGGTAGGCTACAGTGGGGTGGAGATATTAAGATACATGTTCTAGGATGATATGATCATCCTCATGTTAGATCTGAATAAGGGGGTGACAAATGAGACTTAGCCATGGCGAGGTGGGGTGGAAGCAAACACAGTCGTAGCAGATATGACGATTGATTGTACAACAATAGGGGTTATATTAGAATCCCAGGGAGGACCTTGAGGAGGCATGGGTGGATGTTTGAGTGTCCATTTTTTTGTTTCCCTTTGTCAGTAAGCAGTGGCTCGTGAGTAGGGGATTCAACATCTTGAGAGAGGTAAGGTGAACTTAGAGAGTCTAAATTAGAAGAGGCCATTCCAAAGGATTTAGGTATGTCAAGCTCAAGATTAGGAATCCCCCAACATGTGTTACAAGCAAAAGGGTTGCAAGTCAAGTGGAAAAGGCAAGAGGTGTGATTGTGAATTCATATGTCCCAAGTACAAATTTCTAGTTTGCATCAATTGTGAAAATTCATTTGAATATGCATCAAAATGATCTTAAAAGTGGATTATTTTCCTTCTTTATCCCATCCACACATATCAAAGTCTATTCCCTTATCCCGTTCTGAGGCGACATGAATTGTCTCTCTAAAGCTCATCCAACATCAAAATAATGCCAAATAATTCTTCAATCAATCATGCAATCTTGCAATAGTAATCAATATCTAAATGAATCATATTGATGTATAGTGGACATATCGTTAACACAATAATTTTGGATCACCATTGAGTGGTAGAGGTGAAAGGTACATGGCCATTATTGTACATGTGGTTACATCTAAATAATAATATGGTCTACAGATCATTTTAAACTTTGTAGTAAAGCCAACAACCAAGTCTAGCAAGGCCAATAATAAGACATGTGGCTAATAAAAATAACCCTATGCAACAATAATCACTTTGGCATTACCATGATATATGACAAAAGCTTAAAGTTGACTTCTTAAACAAATGGCAAGCATCATATAATACCCATAAAGAAGATTTATGGTATAATATGGAAATGAATATTACAAAATGGAGATCCAAAAGGTGAAATAGGAGTCATAAAGAGAGCCATGTAATTGGGTGCAACCACAATAAAAGACCAATAGCAGACCTATAGGTTTAATGTCTAAGCACGAGGCTTGTATATACCAATTCTTTTTCGGAACCTTAAAATTACACCATATACATCAAATAAGCATTGAACACCATCTCAATATATGCAACATGTACAAATATAACTAACATGCTTGATGAATGCATAAGTGCCAAATCTAAAAAAATTGAAGGGCTTGGGATGACAAGGTGATTAATGTACAAGCCTTGTACATACTAGAGTTAATATTGAAACCTTGAGAACCAATGTGTATAGTGAATGTGGAGATGGAAAAACAACTTGCTAGGTTTGATTAATGCAAAGGATGTTTGCGCATGAAGATAAAATGGTCTATGTAGCGTTCCCTAGCTTAATTGAGGAACATTACGACTTGGAAATACACATAAAAATCGAAATTTTTTGCTAACTAAGTTCCTATAGCTTAGCAACTACAAATTATACATAGATTTAACCATTATGGTACCAATAACTTAATGTATCTACAACGTGTCGAATTAAACATGAATGTAGCTAATTAACTCATTAAAATAATAGTTAATTCTTTCCCACTCACATAGTAAAAATGCAGAACAATTAACTCATAAATTAACTCAGAAAACAAACAAACACTTATCTTTTTAAAACAGTTGTGCAACCAGCCGCCTGGGACGGACATTCCACCTAACCATACACTTATTGTTCCAGATCTCAACAGTAAGTGTTGGTGCTCTTTTGTGCATGGGTTGTAAGACCCTAGATTTTGTTTATCTATGACCAACAAACCCACCAGACACCGACCCTTTCAGCATCACCTGCTTGCGCAGATGACGTCTCACCGAAGGTATCTATTGGCACTGTGAGAACCAGGCTTCTGTAGTAGTAAGGGAAAGGGAGGTAAACATTTGGTTCATTCTTCCTTATTACATCTAGGCGGGTGATTCGGTTCTATTCAGTATTACTTACTTATAACTTAGATTCCTATACTCAGCATGTCTCTGATAATTACATAGATTCATTACAATCACACTCATGAACATTACCCCATAATTGATCCATAAGACAAATCTATTCTACGAGGCATACAAATGGAATTCATAAGCACACACAAAAAGTCAAACAACACGAGATTCGGTATCATCTCTGTAACCTCCCTTTATTGATTCTTCTCACCAACAGATTGTTACATTCACGACTCTGGAATTCAACAACTAACAGAACATAACATTACACAACTTACATGGATTTAAAACCCAACCGTAGCAAAGAGTGAACCCCTAATCTTCCCACTCGTTACATATTTATATATAAATATAGGGCTCAAAACCCTAGTTTGTTCATCCCAAAATAACCTCATTACAATGCATTGCCAGCTTAGTTAACTGGTTGCTCGATGAATTTCTTATGTTTTTCAACCTGCATGTTGCTTTTTTGTTGTTCCTATATCTTTGGAATGACATGTGGTCATCCTTCTATCATGCATTATTCTCTCGCTCTCTTTCTTTATCCGTTGTCAGTTTATTCTTATGT
Source organism: Picea sitchensis (assembly GCA_010110895.2). Lineage (NCBI taxonomy): Eukaryota > Viridiplantae > Streptophyta > Pinopsida > Pinales > Pinaceae > Picea > Picea sitchensis. Next base: position 226,628 of record SNQJ01S0003242.1, read on the forward strand.
ATGTGTGTTATCTTCCTCTTGTGCACTTTCCTTGTTATGTGCACTGTCCTCCTAGATGTGCCTTAGTTGCACACTCACTTTGCTCTTCCTGTACTGTTTCCCTATTCTTAGGATTTTCTCCCAATACTATATCCAAATTTCCTATCCAACAGGCCCCCAACACTCACTTGTAGCTCGTCCCAAGCCACTCAAGCATGTTTCCTACTCTTCCATGTTGAAATGAAGTTTTGAGAGACAGCCTTTGTTACCTCTAACTCTTTGACAATTGTGGCCAATGTTGCTACTATCTCATGTGCCCTCTATGTGGTTAAGTTTGTAAGTTGGTCCTATGCCTCAACCATTGCTTTCTTGACCTTACCTTGCACAGTGGCCAACTCTCCAAATACCCTCACTGCTTCCTCCTGCAATGGTCCTAGTCTATGTTGAAGGATATTTTGTTGATCCCTCATTCTCTCTACTTATACATATGTCTATCGTTGAGTCAAAATGGTTGACATATGCTCCACTGGTGGCAGTGTAGCCACCCTTTATGTTGCTTGGTGTGCATGTTCTTACACTTCTCTTAGTGTGGCCTCTATAGCCTTCATCTCTGGGTCATATATCAATTTTCCCACACATGTGCACTCTCCTCACAAAGTTTTGCGCATTCTCCTTCTACTTTCTTAATGTTGGCAACTTTTTCCCTTGTCATCCTCACCCTCCCTTCGCGCTCCTCTGGTGGTGTTCCTGACGTGCTTCTCAACTATAAGTCTTGGATCTACTCCCTAAAGCCCTTAATGACTTCACCAATCTTCAAAAGTTTCTCCTCCATAGTAGCTTCTACTACTAGGGGGACTTATGGTACTTCCTTGTACAATTTCTAGATGGTTGCTTGTGTCTTCTGCGACATGGCTTCAGCTTCCTCTCTTTTTTTTTCCTTTAACACTTTCATGGCCTTCTCCTCATGTTTCTTGTTGATTTTCTAGTGTGGTTCTTCACAATAAGCCTTAGAGTTTCTTCCTTCTCCCTCCTGCAGGCCTCTTCCCACATGATATCGGCCTAAGTCCAAATGGCAACATCGAGGATTGTGTTTCCCATGGCGAAGGCATCATTTCTATTAGGTTGAATAAATGTTTTAAGCCTACTAGTCCTGTAATCATCTTCTTTGTCAATAATATGTTGAAGTTTCTTGAGCATGATACCATTATCCTCCTCACCTATGCCTCTTTTCCAATTATTCAGCATCAATTGGGGCACCGTATATGAGGCCAATTTCTAGGCAACCTACTTTCAGTGGGAACCTGATGTTGATTAAGGTTGGTTGTCATTGATGTCAACCCTTGAAGAAAGCTCGGTAGCACAAAGGTTTGGTTAATGAACCCAAGTTTGTTTGATGTAAATATGACTCATTATTGTCTTGTCATGGTTGATAATAAGTACAAATGTATGAACTCCAAAGTGGTCCCCTTATGGTGAAAGCCCTCACAGGGAGACACTTTGTGGATTGAGTTATTCTAGAAGTATGGTTAGAGAACCCATGATTAATTGTGGAACAATGAGATGAAGGTTAGTGAATTTGTCAGTGAAACTATCCTAGATGGATAGTGGTTTTCATGCTATTTTTGGTGGTATGTGGAACGTCACATAACTCCTCATGGTTAGAGAGTTATGGCCATGAGAAGTTGGAGAACCCAGGTTTGGGTAATGGACCCAAGTTTGTTTGATGGATAATGATATGAGTTTTGATATATTTTCAAGTAATCCTATTCTATATGGATATCACATTTCATTCCATTTCTGGTGGTATGTGGAACGTCACATAACTCCTCACGGTTTGAGAGTTATGGCCTTACGAAGTTGGAGGACCCTCATATGTCATCTAGAAGCCCCAAAAGGTCAAAGTAGTCAATGTGGTTTAAGATATTTTAGAAGGTAAATAATAAAGTGAAGTGATGAGTGTACTATAATTCAAAGTGAATACAAAATAAATTATTTA
>SNQJ01S0003243.1:30946-51458 GCA_010110895.2 Picea sitchensis
TCAGTGTTTTTGAACATTGAATTACGGATCATTTCAATGTTTTATAACTTATATTAAAACAGAGACGATTTTAATGTTTTGCTTAGTATATTTAAATACATAATGGATAGCTTGAGTTTATATTATCATTTTGTTGGAAGTAATGATGAAAGGCTTATGAAATTGCAAGTGTTTTATGTTTTTGATTATTAGTGGATTACTTTTGGGTGAGAATCTTAATTTCAAATAGAAATTAGGAATTAGTTTATAATATATTTGTTATGAAAAATTGAAGTCAAATTCTAAATGAAACTAATAATTGGAAGTTTGAATTTAAATTATAAATAAGGTTAATATTTTTTTATTTGCTTTTTAATAAAGGAAAAATGTTTTAAGAAAACATAATTATATTATTAGATGTTGTATAGCATTCCAGTTTTCCTCATAAGACCTATTAAAAAAGAACTTTGACTTTATCCTTATATATAATTACATCAAAACTTTCAACATTGTGGCTTTAGCCATTTCCACCCAAAAAAAACTTCACTCTCTCTTGTTTCATCCATGGAGTGAATCTCCAAATATTGGTAAATGAGTTATTGCCTTTTCCTCATAAGACCTATTAAAAAAAGAACTTTGACTTTCCCCTTATATATAATTACATCAAAAAGTGCAACATTATGGCTTTAGCCATTTCCACCAAAAAAATACTTGTCATTTCCACTGGAAAAATACTTCACTCTCTCTTATTTCATCCATTAAGGAGTGAATCTCCAAATATTGGTAAATGAGTTATTTCCTTTTGTTTCATCCATTAAGGATTGAATCTCCAAATATTTGTAAATGAGTTAAACTTTGTAAGCCTACAACAATAACAATTTGAACCAATACCAACTTTATTTTTCTATTAATTGCTTATATCAACGTATATAATTACTATTTAAAGAATTAAGACATATCCATAGGAAATAAATCCACAATCTTTGAATTAAATACATGGTAAATTTTAGGGGTGAATGAGGGGGTTCCATTTGTGGTAAAACGAGTCTTTTTCTTTCATTCTCCCCAATTTCATGGTATTGGGATTTTTTTAGAGAAAATCGCCTAGATGTTTTGGAACAAGCGGTTACATGGGAATGGTTTTTCCATGTTATATCACAGGTTGTAGGTTGGGAAAACCTCGACCCAACCACAAAAGCAAGTGCTACAACTAGGGAATCCTACACCCAATGTCACCTCGATGTAGGTCATGCACTTCAAAGGTGACAAGGTCACTCTAGGGAGGCGATCTCGGTGATCGTAGGGCGAATGAGATGTGGATGAATGGATACGGAAGTGAAACCCCTAGAAGTCAAATCTAAGTGTAGTGAAATGTGAAAGGAGATGCCTTGTAAACCAAGTAAAAGTTGTCTCAAACATATAACACTTGTTCGGATGATTGTACCTGCCCGAGACACAAAGAAAGACACCTTGCAATGTTATATAACAACAACATATAAAAATTTATATCAACAAATAAAGTATCTAAAAAAACATGTAAAAGCATAAGATCAACCAACAATACTATCAATGAATTTGGAAATCAATTAGGGCTTGAATATATCACTTGAGAATCAATAAAACAAACTGTTATAAAAGTGATTTTCTGCAGAAAATTATCAGTCTTATGATTGTGGCATTCAATGACATGCAAAAACAAAATCAACCATAGAAACGTGCCAATAACTAGCCCAAAATGTGCACCCTAGTTAGTAGACTAGGTGAGTGAAGTTAGAGATAATTTTTAGGGTTAGTTTGTGAGATAAGAGGGAGTTTAGCGGCTAGGGTTATGTAGCCCTAATGGTTGTAGGTTAATTTTTACAACATCAATATAAGTGGTGGGAGAAGAGGGACGCCTCGGTGAGTCAAGAGAGTTCAAATCTCAATGAACATTTCTCCAAAAGATAAACTTGAAACTAACAAAAGACACTCTTCCCAAGGCAACGATTTTATATCTCCAATGCAATAAAAAAAATGACTAGTGCCTTTAAATATTGGGTTAATGGAGTCAAGTAAATGAACTAGAGATGCTACTTCCTTGTGGGTGTAAACCCTCTTACTCCTCAAGGAAAGTATATCTAGTTAGGGTTTGAAAATGAGGGGTGTAAATCCTCTTACTTCCTCAAACAAATCCTTGCAACATCAATAAAATTCAAGCAATAGATGATGAAGACTAGACTGGGGGTTTAAATTCTCTTACTTCCCACTTATCTCCTAGCACAACAATACTTGACTTGAAACAAATGATATCATAAGAGTAAAAACCATACCAAATCAAGAAGATGCTAAGATAATCCACCATAAAAGCTAGAAACCATACATTCAAGGCTAGTGCCTCACTCCTCTATCAACCATTCACCAAAAATAGCCATAAGCAAGTCCACAAGAGACAAATATGCCAAGTGTAGTGAAAATTTCATATCAAGTCTTCTCACAAGAGGGAGACTTGTGTTAAAATGAGATATTATGATATCTTATTTATACAAAATATCACCAAGGTGACTTTTCCACATATTTAGGGGTAAACCACAAGGCTAGGGGTCAACAAACCTAATGTTTCCCCCTTAACAAAGTAATATTAAACAAGTCATTTAAAATTTCACTTTTACACAAATAAAACCTTAATTTACATGGACGTCACCCCTTTAGGGGACATTTTGGAACTAGGAGAAGGTTGTTGGTGATGTAGGAGGGTAGTAAGGCTTCCCAAAGCCACGTGTCAAACATTCAAATGTCTTCCTTCATGGTCAAATCCTAAAATACCTCAAAAAATCCAAGTTCCAATGCATATCATCTCACCACCATGCCCTAAAACCCCAAATATGACGTCAAGCTCAAAAAGAGGATGTTTTTCCCCTCCTGGGAAAATCGTTTGGCAAGTGAGGGCTGCGATAAGTCTTCCACATCATCTTCTAGGTATCCAATACTTTGTCCCTCTAATCTGGCATGTGGACCCCTGGCATCCAACCACTGGGCTTGCAGCCCCATGGAAGCCAAAGCTAGGCTCTTTCTTCCAAAATTGTCCACAAACTAGGTCTTGCAAAGACAAATAAGCATGCCTTCGAAGGATCTCAAGTCAAAACATCAGGATAAGTGAATCCAATCAATAAATGACCAACCTAAGCATGTGCATCACAAATTACTATATCAAACAAATAAATGCTCAAAGAAATTATACGACTTGTCATGCTTGAATATATGAGGGTTGACGAGGTGTCCTATTGGGTAGATCTTTCCCTAGGTCAAGGAGAGTTTCCAAGAGATCCCTCTCTAATACATTTAAAGTGGGTGAATTGGTTAGGGTCATGACTCAATGGTCATAGGGATCATGACATACAAGAGGTCGTAGTGTCTCATTCATGGGTGCCTTTGTAGAGGGTGTGTGGTACCTTCGTCCACAATGCACTTTTTCAAAGCCCATTATTTTCCATTATTTTATTCTTCCATAATTTTAAGGAAAGGTTGAAGGCCACTTCCCTAGAGTGGAGTCCAAATATGACAATGTCACCCACAAACACCTAGTGGAAATGAGAAGGTTGGCTCATGATGAGACCCCCTTTCTCTCATCCATGCAACTAAGACCCATTACCCCATCTTGGTGACCAGATGATGGTAATGTCATACCACTAGATATTCATGGACATGATAGGTCGGCTTGTGATGAGACCTCTTATCCTATAACTAACCTTTTAAGAATTTTTAATTATATTCATTGTGGGTCCCCCTTTACTCAAAGATAAGTGTTTCATTGCTTTCTTGGGTGATCCCTAAGAGAAACATCTGGAAGGTTCATACATAGGATATTATCTTTTACCCAACATCAATCCCTCTGGGCCTTCAGCCCCTTCTTCCCATAGAATGAGGGACAACCCCTTCCTCTGTCAATACACCCTAAAATCCCAAGACATAAGGAAATGGGGGGAAATAATGATGGAAAGTAATAAGTATGGTCGAGAATGATACGATGGCTCTTCAAGGGAGTTCCTAGTAGAAAACCCATCCCCAAGGAAGACCACTTACTAGGGCACTATTTCAATCACCAAGGTGAAATAGGGAAAAATGCATAATGTTCAAGCATATATCATGAAATCTAGAGCAATCTAATATACAACATACTCAAATGTATTAAATATAGAAATGATGCTTACCATAATACTGACTTGTACCTCACGGAACAAGGCCCATTGCCTTCTAGAAGCCATCTGATTTGGTGGATGCCATCTGGAAATATGTGACCATCTTTGGTGGTGAGAGGGGTCTCCAACGGTGCAAAAGGGTATTGTTGGTCATGTACTCTCTCAACACTCCCTATCTGCAACCTAAGGGCCTTGAGACATAATATCCTTAGTTATAAAAAAATGGGGATGAAATTCCCTATATAGAGGCTCAAGCACCTTCTTAGCGAGATCATGGTTAGTTCTTTCCATTTATGGAATCTGCATATTCCTAGTTATAGTTATATCTAAAGCAGGAGGCTTGTCTATGAAGATGTGGAATTAGAATTTTGAAATCAAGACTCAGCATTCCCAAATACTTCCAAACCCCTGTACAATGGTAGGTAAATCCTCTCAATATGTTGTTTATTATCTTTACCTCGCAATGTTTTGTGTAAATCAAGACCTTGAGTGGAATTTCCAAACTTGATATCTATGATACAATTTCATTACCTACACAATGTGTATATTGACTTGTTTGACGATTGCAACTATTTCAAGTTGTCTCTCTCACACTATCTTGATTCTCAAGTAATCCATCACTCTTACATGAAATGAATTGTGTATCATCCACGAGAGGGGCTCTATTTATAGGTTATTTTTAGGGTTTTAGTAGTCTTAGCATTTTAGTGGTAGTTTTCTTAGGGATTGTCAAGTATGCATACCATTGCATACCATTGTATTGAAATGGTATGCATATTGTTATCATATATAGATGTCAAAAGGTCGTGGGATGACCAAGTCTGTGGTCTACGTAGATATCATCCTTGAGCACAAATCACAGAATTCAAAGCGGTCCATTTCGGGCTTGAATCACCAACAAGTATGTTTGATTTTCAACTGTGGGGATCCCATAAGAAGTTCGGATCAGCGGATCTCTGGCGGTCATGATTTAAGAGCAGAGGATATGAAAAAAACGTATTTTAATGAAGATTTGTTTCAAGGTGTTTATTCGTGAGCAGAGACCCCTAGAAAGTTGAACTGTAGAGTTTGAGAGGCCAGGAGGGTCCTTTATAATTATTTAGGAATCCCTTAGCACCACGAGAGTTCGGATACTTCGTGCATGAGCTATTGTTGTACACTTCTAGAGTTTCTGCTCTATTGTTGGTAATTTTTCCCAAGCCCCAGGAAAAATCAACTACCTTTTGTCCAGTTGAATCATAGATGACTCCCCTAGCACCTTCCACCCCTAAAAGTTTGGAATGTGCTCGTGCGGATTGGAACCCGCGACCTCCGAGGGAGGTGGACTACTTTAATTCACTTTAAATTTATTTATAAGACTATAGTTACTGTTATTTTTCATCGTTTGCCTATTATGTTGAATTTAAATGGTTATACATTGTACTAATTTATACAATTTTGAACGTATATACACATCATGTAATTTTTTCAAGTTTTATATTTATATGAATTTGAATGGATATATATTGTTAATCATATATACATAATGTTAGTTTTTTTAAGTTTTATATTTTGAGTTTTTTTAAGTTTTATATTTTAATAAATATATTGATGGTATTGAGTTTTTATTATAATATACTTGCATGTATATTTTTTTAGCATGTATTTGTTAAAATTTTGCATTTGATTATAATGTTGATTAAAAGTTTATTATATATATATAGATAGATAGATAGTTAACTTTCCAAAGTACTCAATAGTTTTAAACAAAGAAAACCCTATAACCGGAGGAAAAGAAAACAAATAAAAGAGAATTTTATCATATAACGGGAGGAAAAGAAAGTTTTGGGAAGAAGGTGACGGGATGGAAGACACCAGTAATTCTCCAAAAGAAAAAAAAATCCGAGAGATTAGTTCATCTACAGTGATGTGGGAGAGACGAAAGGCCAAAGCATTTCAGTAAATTAAAACTTTTTTGGTAGTGTGCAGATGCTTGCTTTTCTTGTCAGATTTTAAAGCGAAGGCCGACAGGTGCAAACAGTGAACCCGTGATTTTAATAGGGTTCAAGAAGCCTGACTGGACGTGAGAATTGTTGATTTTAATAGGGTTCAAGAAGCCTTGCGAGACATGGAAGCCTTGGAAGAAAATCTGTGAGACATGGAAGCAAATATCTGGCAAAATCTTCTGGAAGACATGTTGTTTAAGATTTTAGCATGTCTTCCGGAAGATTTTTCCATATATTTGAGTCTGAAGAGTGTGTGTAAACATAATCCCGATGACGGACCTGAAAGGATTAACAAAATATCCATGGAGATTTATGACTCAGAATCTGATGCATGGACTAGGGTTTCTACCCCTGTCCACCGCTATGCAAGACCTCAAGGCTCGGGTATTCATTCTCAAGGATTTTTTTACTTGTGTGTTCCCTTGGGTGAATACACCTACCACTTGGTAGTACTCATGGTTGCAGACAGGACCTGGAAACTAATGTGAATGTGCACATACATAACTACAAGTTAAATTTAGTTGGATTCCATATCGATGGACGGTTGGTATTATTAGGCAAGTACTTTGGTCGTAGATATAATTATATCATGTACCAAATATGGAAGTTAAATGAAGGTACAGGCATTGGCAGAAATGGATATGAATGGTGTCAATGGCATCTGGATTTGCCCAGGGACATTGTTTTCTGTCAAATGCGGGTAAACAACAACTGGTGCATACTCTGGAATTCAATGGAAATGAAACTACATATATGCAATGATGACAGAAGATTAATGCGGACAATATCATTACCAAGGCCACCGACCTCTAGAATAACACCTTGTTGGATTCTAAAAGCCTATGAATCCAACAACATTTGGTGGCCTTAGCTACTACCTATTACTGTAAGTTATTTTAACTTTTATTATTGTTATTGATCAATCCAATAGTCTTTATTTTTTATCAACTTAAATTTATGTTTAAATGTATAAACTTCTTTTGGTTAAAAGGATTTTCTTGGATGTTGTATCATTAAGGATTTTCTTGGATGTTCTATTCTTGGGCAGGTTTTGCTTCAATGTTTCACTGGATCTTTCCTATTTCACCATCCCTTTAGCTAAGCTTTCAAAGTAGGGTTCAACATGTGAATCTTAAAGATGTCAGTTCATAAAACCATGCATAGTTGCCCTGCTGAATTGATTTCAAATAAGGGTTTTTCACCAAGGATTCCAAGTTAGAGCGGTTGAAAGCAATGAGATTCAAAATCAAACCTATGTGGTTATGAGGCCAAAGTAATTAAATTAACATTCTAATCTTTTGGATTCAAGAACAAAACCATTATATTTTAAGTTAGATTTAATCTTTTGGATTCAAGAACAAAACCATTATATTTTAAGCTAGATTTGTATTGGATCTTATGTTAACATTCTTTTAAATTTAATGAAAAAAATCAAGATTAATTACTTATGAATATTTATTTGCTTCATGTATGGGATAATCATTATTAAAATATGGATATTTCAATGTTTTTCTTTTTCATATTTAAATTCAGAATATATTGTCTTTGTTCATATTATTATGATTGGAGATTTAAAATATGGATATTTCATTGTTTTTCTTTTTATATTCAAATTTAGAATATATTGTCTTGGTAAATTATTATGATTGGAGTTTTAAAATATGGATATTTCACTATTTTTTGTTTCTTATATTCAAATTCAGAATATATTATCTGGGTTCATATTATTATGATTGGAGATTTGTTTTGCTTTTTATATTCAAATTCAGAATATATTGTCTTATTTCAGATTATTATGATTGAAGATTTAAAATATGGATATTTCACTGTTTTTTGTTTCTTATATTCAAATTCTGAATATATTATATTGGTTCATATTATTATGATTGGAGATTTATTATGAAAAATATGAATATTTTAGTGTGTTGCTTAGTATATTCAAATATAAAATATATTGTCTTCATATTCTTATGTTTCCCCATTAGTGTTGGACATTTATTATCTATAATTTCAGTGTTTTTGAACATTAAATTATGGATCATTTCAATGTTTTATAACTTATATTAAAACATAGACGATTTTAATGTTTTGCTTAGTATATTTAAATACATAATGGATAGCTTGAGTTTATATTATTATTTTGGTGGAAGTAATGATGAAAGGTTTATGAAAGTGCAAGTGTTTTCTTTTTTTGATTATTAGTGGATTACTTTTGGGTGAGAACCTTAATTTCAAATAGAAATTAGGAATTAGTTTATAATATATTTGTTATGAAAAATTGAAGTCAAATTCTAAATGAAACTAATAATTGGAAGTTTGAATTTATATTATAAATAAGGTTAATATTTTTTTATTTGTTTTTTAATAAAGGAAAAATGTTTTAAGAAAACAAAATTATATTATTAGATGTTGTATAGCATTCCAGTTTTCCTCATAAGACCTATTAAAAAAAGAACTTTGACTTTCTCCTTATATATAATTACATCAAAACTTCCAACATTATGGATTTAGCCATTTCCACCATAAAAAAACTTCACTCTCTCTTGTTTCATCCATTAAGGAGTGAATCTCCAAATATTGGTAAATGAGTTATTGCCTTTTCCTCATAAGACCTATTAAAAAAAGAACTTTGACTTTCCCCTTATATATAATTACATCAAAAATTCCAACATTATGGCTTTAGCCATTTCCACCAAAAAAAGACTTCACTCTCTCTTGTTTCATCCATTAAGGAGTGAATCTCCAAATATTAGTAAATGAGTTATTTCCTTTTGTTTCATCCATTAAGGAGTGAATCTCCAAATATTTGTAAATGAGTTAAACTTTGTGAGCCTACAACAATAACAATTTGAACCAATACCAACTTTATTTTTCTATTAATTGCTTATATCAATGTATATAATTACTATTTAAAGAATTAAGACATATCCATAGGAAATAAATCCACAATCTTTGAATTAAATACATGGTAAATTTTAGGGGTGAAATGAAGGGGTTCCATTTGTGGTAAAACGAGTCTTTTGTTTTCATTCTCCCCAATTTCATGGTATTGGGATTATGTTAGAGAAAATCGCCTAGATTTTTTTGAACAAGCGGTTACAGGGGAATGGTTTTTCCATGTTATAGCGCAGGTTGTAGGTTGGGAAAACCATTTGGAAAGTGATGGCTGGGCTAAGTCTTACACATCATATTCTAGGTATACAATACTTTGTCCCTCTAATCTGGCATGTGGACCCCTGGCATCCAACCAGTGGGCTTGCAGCCCCATGGAAGCCAAAGCTGGGCTTGTTCCTCCAAAATTGTCCACCAACTAGGTCTTGCAAAGACAAATAAGCACGCCTTCAAAGGATCTCAAGTCACAACATCATGATAAGTGAATCCAATCAATAAATGACCAACCTAAGCATGTGCATCACAAATTACTATATCAAACAAATAAATGCTCAAAGAAATTATACGACTTGCCAAAGCTTGAATATATGAGAGTTGACGAGGTGTACTATTGGGTAGATCTTGCCCTAGGTCAAGGAGAGTTTCCAATAGATACCTCTCTAATACATTTAAAGTGGGTGAAGTGGTTAGGGTCATGACTCAATGGTCATAGGGCTCATGACACACAAGAGGTCGTAGTGTCTCATTCATGGGTGCCTTTGTAGAGGGTGTGTGGTACCTTCATCTACAATGCACTTTTTGCAAGCCCATTATTTTTCATTATTTTATTCTTTCATAATTTTAAGGAAAGGTTGAAGGCCACTTCCGTGGAGTGGAGTCCAAAGATGACAATGTCACCCACAAACACCTAGTGGAAATGAGAAGGTTCGCTCGTGATGAGACCCCCTTTCTCTCATCCATGCAACTAAGACCCATTACCCCAGCTTGGTGACCAAATGATGGTAATTTCATACCAATAGACATTCATGGACATGATAGGTCGGCTTGTGATGAGACCTCTTATCCTATAACTAACCTTTTAAGCATTTTTAATCATATTCATTGTGGGTCCCCCTTTACTCAAAGATAAGTGTTTCATTGCTTTCTAGGGTGATCCCTGAGTGAAACATCTAGAAGGTTCATACAAAGGATTTTATTTTTTACCCAACATCAATCCATCTGGGCCTTCAACCCCTTCTTCCCATAGAATGAGGGACAACCCCTTCTTGTGTCAATACACCCTAAAATCCCAAGACATAATGAAATGGGGGGAAATAATGATGGAAAGTAATAAGTATGGTTGAGAACGATACGATGGATCTTCAACGGAGTTCCTAATAGAAAACCCATCCCCAAGGAAGACCACTTACTATGGCACAATTTCAATCACCAAGGTGAAACATGGAAAAATGCATAATGTTCAAGCATATATCATGAAATCTAGAGCAATCTAATATACAACATACTCAAATGGATTAAATATTGAAATGATGCTTATCATAATACTGACTTGTACCTCATGGAGCAAGGCCCATTTCCTTCTTGAAACCAGGTGATGTGGTGGATTCCATCTGGAAATATGTGACCATATTTGGTGGTGAGAGGGGTCTCCAACTGTACAAAAGGGTATTGTTGGTCTTGTAGTCTCTCAACACTTCCTATCTACAACCTAAGGGCCTCGAGACATAATCTCCATGGTTATCCAAAAAATGGGGATGACAGTCCCTATATAGAGGCTCAAGCGCCTTCTTAGCGAGATCATGGTTAGTTCTTTCCATTTATGGAATCTTCATCTTCCTAGTTATAGTCATATCTAAAGCAGGAGGATTGTTTGTGAAGATGTGGAATTCAAATTTTGAAATCAAGACTCAACGTTCCTTGATAATTCCAAACCCCTGTACAATGGTAGGTAAATCCTCTCAATATGTTGTTTATTTTCTTTACCTCACAATGTTTTGTGTAAATCAAGACCTTGAGTGGAATTTCCAAATTTGATATCTATGATACAATTTCATTGCCTGCAGAATGTGTATATTAACTTGTTTGACGATTGCAACTATTTCAAGTTGTCTCTCTCACACTATCTTGATTCTCAAGTAATCCATCACTCTTACATGAAATGAATTGTGTATCATCCACGAGAGGGGCTCTATTTATAGGTTATTTTTAGGGTTTTAGTAGTCTTAGCGTTTTAGTGGTATTTGTCTTAGGGATTCTTAAGTATGCATACCATTGCATACCATTGTATTGAAATGGTATGCATATTGTTATCATATGTAGTTGTCAAAAGGTCGCAGGACGAGCAAGTCTGTGGTCTACATAGATATCATCCTTGAGCACAAATCGTAGAATTCAGAGCAATCCATTTCAGGATTGAATCACCGACAAGCAAGTTTGATTTTCAGTGGTGGAGATCCCATAAGAAGTTTGGATCAACGGATCTCAGGCGGTCATGATTTGAGAGCAGAGCATATGAAAAAAACGTATTTGAATGAATAGTTGTTTCAAGGTGTTTATTCGTGAGAAAAGACCCCTAGAAAGTTGACCTGTAGAGTTTGAGAGGCCAAGGGGGTCCTTTATAATTATTTTGGAATCCATTAGCACCACGAGAGTTCGGATACTTCATGCATGAGCTATTTTTGTACACTGCTAGAGTTTTTGCTCTATTGTTGGTAATTTTTCCCAAGCCCCAGGAAAAATCAACTACCTTTTGTCCAGTTGAATCATAGATGACTCCCCCAGCACCTACCACCCCTAAAAGTTTGGAATGTGCTCGTGGAGGTTGGAACCCGCAACCTCTGAGGGAGGTGGACTACTTTAATTCACTTTAAATTTATTTATAAGACTATAGTTAATGTTAATTTTCATTGTTTGCCTATTATGTTGAATTTAAATGGTTATACATTGTACTAATTTATATACTTTTGAATGTATATACACATTATGTAAGTTTTTTCAGTTTTATATTTATATAAATTTGAATGGATATATATTATTAATCATATATACATAATGTGATTTTTTTTATGTTTTATATTTTAATAAATATATTGATGGTATTGAGTTTTTATTATAATATACTTGTATGTATATTTTTTTAACATGTATTTGTTAATTTTTTGCATTTGTTTATAATGTCGATTAAAAGTTTATTATATATATAGATAGTTAACTTTCCGAAGTACTCAACAGTTTTAAACAAAGAAAACCCTATAACCAGAGGAAAAGAAAACAAATAAAAGAGAATTTTGTCATATAATGGGAGGAAAACAAAGTTTTGGGAAGAAGGTGACGGGACGACAGACGCCAGTAATTCTCCAAAAGACAAAAAAAATCTGAGAAATTAGTTCATCTACAGTGTTGTGGGAGAGACAAAAGGCCAAAGCATTTCAGCGAGATTAAAACTTTTTCGGTAATGTGCAGATGCTTTCTTTTCTTGTCAGATTTTAAGGCTAAGGCCGACACGTGAAAACAGTGAACCCGCAATTTTAATAGGGTTCAAGAAGCCTGATCGAATGTGAGAATCGTTGATTTTAATAGGGTTCAAGAAGCCTTGCGGGACATGGAAGCCTTGGAAGCAAATCTACGAGACATGGAAGCAAATATCTGGCAAAATCTTCCGGAAGACATGTTGTTTAATATTTTAGCATGTCTTCCAGAAGATTTTTCCAGATATTTGAGTCTGAAGAGTGTGTGTAAACATAATCCCGATGACAGACGTCGAAGGATTAACAAAATAGCCATGGAGATTTATGACTCAGAATCCTATGCATGGACTAGGGTTTCTACCCCTCTCCACCGCTATGCAAGACCTCAGGGCTCGGGTATTCATTCTCAAGGAAAGTTTTACTGGTGTGTTCCCTCGGGTGAATCCACCTACCACTTGGTAGTATTCACGGTTGTAGACAGGACCTGGAAACTAATGCGAATGCCGCGCGTACATAACTACAAGTTAAATTTAGCTGGATTCCATATCGATGGATGGTTGGTATTATTAGGCAAGAACTTTGGTCGTAGATATAATTATAGCATGTACCGAATATGGAAGTTAAATGAAGGCGTAGGCGTTGGCAGAAATGAATATGGATGGTGTCAATGGCATCTGGATTTTCCCAGGGACATTGTTTTCTGTCAAATGTGGGTAAACAACAGCCGGTGCATACTTTGGAATTCAATGGAAATGAAACTACATATATGCAATGATGACGGAAGATTAATGCAGACAATATCATTACCAAGGCCACCGAACTCTGGAAGAACACCTCGTTGGATTCTAAAATCCTATGAATCCAACAATGTTTGGTGGCCTTAGCTACTACCTATTACTGTAATTTATTTTAACTTTTATTATTGTTATTGATCAATCCAATAGTCTTTATTTTTTTATCAACTTAAATATATGTTTAAATGTATAAACTTCTTTTGGTTAAAAGGATTTTCTTGGATGTTGTATCATTAAGGATTTTCTTGGATGTTCTATTCTTGGGCAGGTTTTGCTTCAGCATTTCACTGGATCTTTCATATTTCACCAGCCCTGTAGCTAAGCTTTCAAACTAGGGTTCAACTTGAGAATCTTAAATATGTCAGTTCATAAAACCATGCATAGCTGCCCTGCTGAATTGATTTCAAATAAGGGTTTTGCACCAAGGATTCCAAGTTAGAGCAGTTGAAAGCAATGAGATTCAAAATCAAACCTATGTGGTTATGAGGCCAGTAATTACATTAACATTCTAATCTTTTGGATTCAAGAACAAAACCATTATATTTTAAGTTAGATTTAATCTTTTGGATTCAAGAACAAAACCATTATATTTTAAGTTAGATTTGTATCTGATCTTATGTTAACATTCTTTTAAATTTAATGACAAAAACAAGATTAATTACTTATGAATATTTATTTGCTTCATGTATGGGATAATCATTATTAAAATATGGATATTTCAATGTTTTGTTTTTTCATATTTAAATTCAGAATATATTGTCTTGGTTCATATTATTATGTTTGGAGATTTAAAATATGGATATTTCATTGTTTTTCGTTTTATATTCAAATTCAGAATATATTGTCTTGGTAAATTATTATGATTGGAGTTTTAAAATATGGATATTTCACTGTTTTGTTTCTTTTATTCAAATTCAAAATATATTATCTTGGTTCATATTATTATGATTGGAGATTTGTTTTTCTTTTTATATTCAAATTCAAAATATATTGTCTTGGTTCACATTATTATGATTGGAGATTTAAAATATGGATATATATTATCTTGATTCATATTATTATGNAATATTTATTTGCTTCATGTATGGGATAATCATTATTAAAATATGGATATTTCAATGTTTTGTTTTTTCATATTTAAATTCAGAATATATTGTCTTGGTTCATATTATTATGTTTGGAGATTTAAAATATGGATATTTCATTGTTTTTCGTTTTATATTCAAATTCAGAATATATTGTCTTGGTAAATTATTATGATTGGAGTTTTAAAATATGGATATTTCACTGTTTTGTTTCTTTTATTCAAATTCAAAATATATTATCTTGGTTCATATTATTATGATTGGAGATTTGTTTTTCTTTTTATATTCAAATTCAAAATATATTGTCTTGGTTCACATTATTATGATTGGAGATTTAAAATATGGATATATATTATCTTGATTCATATTATTATGATTGGAGATTTTTTTTTCTTTTTATATTCAAATTCAGAATATATTGTCTTGGTTCAGATTATTATGATTGAAGATTTAAAATATGGATATTTCACTGTTTTTTGTTTCTTATATTCAAATTCAGAATATATTATCTTGGTTCATATTATTATGATTGGAGACAACACCTTAAAAATATCAAATTGTTTATTGAAGGATTGCTTAATTAAGGACAAGGAGTTTACGATTAACTTGGGGTCTTGGAACACGTTGGTCCTTCCGGTTAAGTCTATTTCGATCAGCTTTGTGAATAATTTTTCTTTCTTTGATATGGCTTGTTCACATGATTGACAATGGAATGCAGGTTCTTCACTTTCTCTTTCCAGCATGCATTTAATTGAGTGATCCGTTTTTTGGAGGGGAGATCTTGTTGTTTTCTTCTCATTTATGTCATGTTGTTGACATGGGTGCTAAAAGGGATGACCATGTCTAAATAGAAACATTCTTCATTTTTTAAATTTGCCTTCAAATGTTCGAGAAAGTATGTGCCCTTGTTCCAAGGGAAGCCATACTTTGTGATGTTTCCCAAGCCTCAGTAATCAGTTCCACTCTTTTATTGATATTTTTCTCCACATATCCTCTACACGATTTGAGGAGGCTGAAGGATCCTTTTAAATTGGCTGCAGGGGTGGCAGGCATGGCTATTGCTAAAGGAATGGCAAGAAATGGCATAGGAATCAAAGCTTCCTCGAATTCCTTGACTCAGTCCTTGAGTCTAGCATTCTCGGCCTCAATGCCTCCAATGGAATCATCAAGAGCATCTTCGGTTTCTCTGTGAAGTTGAGAGATTTGGGACAACCACATGTTCACAAGGTTAACCTCTGAACGAGATTTTCCTTTCTTATTTTTTACATCTCTCTTTTCAATAATTAATTTTTTAAACTTGCTGTCAAAAACAACGCTCTGGAATACGAAGGATTCATCTTCATCAAAAATTTTGGTATCATCTATGTCCATTGGGCGACTATGTTGAATTGCGTCATCGGGCTGATCAAGGTTGCAGAATACACTATCTAGATCAGTTTCAAGTTCCATGTTCTCACTCTCAATTTCGGGCTCTTCCACCTTCCCTACAATTTTTTTTCTCTTCTTCTCCACGAGAAGCTTGTGATAACTATCAATTTTAGGGTGAGGAGGGTTTTTATCTCCTTCTCCGTTTGAATAATTTTGGGTTTCTTTCTTACTGTGGTGGTCCATTGGAGAGATGCTATGGGATGTCTTACTTTTGGGAGTGTTATACGACGATTGAACACTCTTCTCATCGGGGTCTTTTCCCTATTGCTTGTACAATTCAGTGGTTCTTTGCAATGTGTCTAGGTCGTCGGCATCAGAAGCAGGAGTGTTGTCGTCAGTGTCTCTATTTTTTCTCAAGTGTCTCTGGAAAAAAGAATTTTCGAGGCCAAATGTAAGTAAATGTTCTAAAAAAATTCGATTAGGGTTGAACCCTCTTAGCCTTTCAACATATCTTAGGTTTAAGTTGTTGAAATGGGCTGTGAATTCATCAATTTTGTTGATGTTCCTAAACATGAAGTCCCCGACTTTCCAAGGCAGAGGAATGAACTGTTTTTTTCTCTTCTCATGGAATAAATGCAACCAGTAGTTGTATTGCCTTGCTATTAATGTAACAAACATTATGTCCGTAATGTGACATGGAAGGAGAGCAGGTTTTTCCTTGGAGCCAAAACTCCTTATCACATTGTGATTATCCACTTGTTCAAGTGCCCCCTTCTTGTCCAAAAACTTGGTTGCCTGGCTAGATATGCGGGGAGCATCTTCTCCTAATAATAAAACTTTGAAGATAGAGACAAATTCATTAAAAACCTCATAAAAATAGTGGGAGGCCTTGTTCTTCCATAAGGCCTGGTACCAGAAGGTTACTGGGTCGAATTCCCAGTTTACCTTCTTGGACAAAGACAATTTTGGAAACTGATAGCAATGCGCTATCGCAAAAACCAACTAGGATGACATATAAAATTTCTTCTCCTTTTTTAATCTTGACAATTGGGAATAGATTTCATGGGAAATTAGCTTCCTCCAATAAAAAATGGCATGTTCCTTGACTGTGAAATACAAAATATAAAGAACCATGCGAGAAATAGTTATTGTGGATTCATGTCCAGTTATTCTTGTAAACAACCAGGCAATTTCTTGGAATGGATTTCTAAATGAACTACCTGAAAGTTTTTGATATCTTCACGAACTACCATCGGGTATTCCAGGAACTCGGGAAAGAGGTCCAGTATGTTATTATGCTTTCTTAGGAACTCCTTGGAGTCTTCTCCTCTGAATGTCAATGTTGGCTTCGACAATCTTAACATCTGGTGGAAGACCTGAGGTCACAAAGAAACAAAAGAGTGGTCCCACAGTGGAATAATTCTTTGGACTGAAATATATTTATCGGTGCACCAAGAGACCAGCTCCTTACAGTCAAAAATTTAAGGGACACAGCATGCACGAGAAATCCCAGAGGTCCAAATTATTTCATTCTGGGAAGAAAGGGATGAGTAGTAAGAATATACCCTGGACCACTGGAAGTTCTGGTCCTCGCGCCCGAATATGTTCACTGCATCTCCATATAATTGTTCTTGAGTTGGTGCCACAAGTTTATGAGAACGTCCATTTTCTCCAGATGATACTTGAAATGAATAGTTGGGGGGGATAATATAAACCTCCACAAATGTTGGTTCAATGTGTGTGAATGGGAAATCTCCTCAAGCCTTTTGCTCATTAATGACAATCTCTATGGGTGTGGAATGATGAGATGTTAGTAGTAAATATTACTTATTGCATACTCAAAAGTGCGAAGGTGGCGGGTACGACGAAGAGAAATTAAGGATTGGAGGTTTCATGAACACACCAACCCGATGACATGCGAACGACATTCCATGATGTTTGAAATTAACACTCGGAAGGGATAATATATCCCTCTGCAAAGCTTGGTTTAATGCATATTAATGGGAGATCTCCTTGAGCCTTTCGCTCATCAATGAAAATCTATACGGTTCTTGCATGATGAGTTGTTAGCATTAAATCTTACTAATTGCATATTTAGAAATAAGACCTTATATGTGTGTGTGTGTGTGTTTATAAACAACTTTTTATTATAAACAAGTGCAAAGGTTGACGGAGACGGGGAAGATAAAGTAACGAATGGACAAGTATGAAAAGAGGTCGGGCGGGCTTCAAAATAGGTTTATGGGGGATACTCAGGAGAGGTGAGTGTTTGACGGTCGAATTATATGTCTCGGAATTTTTTACTGCAAAACGCATAAAACGAAAGAGGGCATGATGGAGCAGTTCAGCGGTCGGTTTGTATATTTGCGGAATTCTGGGAAAGTGGCTAAGTATGAAATAGGGAAATGGTCAGTCGGACTCGTTTTCGGAATTAAGTATTGAAGATTTCGTGAATGGGCCAACCCGACGACGTGCGAACGACATTCCATGATGTTTGAAATTAACACTCAGAAGGAATAATATAACCCTCCGTAAATCTTGGTTTAGCATTAAAGATTACTAATTGCATACTTAGAATAAGACCTTATATATGTGTGTGTGTGTGTGTGTGTGTGTGTGTGTGTGTTTATAAACAATATTTTTTATTATAAATAAGACTATTTTATATATATAAGTATGAAAAGCGGTCGGACGAGCTTGAAAGCAGGGTTGCAAGGGACACAAAGAAGAGGTGAGCGCCCGACGGTCAAATTATATGTTTTTTTTAATATGTGTGTGTGTGTGTGTGTGTGTGTGTGTGTGTTTATAAACAATTTTTTATTATAAACAAGTGTGAAGGTGATGGGGACGGGGAAAAACAAGTAAGGAATGGACAAGTATGAAAAGTGGTCGGAAGGGTTTCAAAATAGGGTTACAGAGGATTCTCAGGAGAGGTGAGGGCCTGACGGTCAAATTGTATGTCTCGGAAATTTTGACTGCAAAAGGTGTAAAATGGAAGAGCGCATGATGGGGCAGTCCAATGGTCGGTTTGTATATTTGTGGAATTTCGGGTGTTGTTTGTAGGTCACGAAACAATGGAAGGGAAATCTTGAGCCCGCCTTTCCGAGAAGCCGCAATCGAAAAAGTGGCTAAGTATGGAATAGGGAAACGGTCGTTCAGAATCATTTTCGCTAATATATTGAAATTTGTAATAGATATCCCATTACCTAGAAAGATCTTTTTTGCATGTATATCGCGGAATTTCGAGTGTTGTTAGCACGTTGCAGAACAATGCAAGGGAAATCTTGAACCTGCCTGTTCAGGAACCTGAAAGCAAAAAAGTCGGTAAGTATGGAATAGGGAAATGGTCGGTGGAATTCATTTTCGCTAATATATTGATATTTGTAATAGATATCCCATTACCTGGCATGATATTTTATGCATGTTTCTAAACAATTTGTGTAGGGACGGTTATTATGATGGTCTCCTCGAGGCATGGTGAGTTGTCAACATTAAACCTCAGTTATTGCATACATGGAAAGAAGTGCAAAGGTGGTGAGCACAAGAAACAACAATTAGGAATTGGATATTTCATGAACCTGCCAACTCGACGATCCGCGAAAGAGATTTGAAGAAATGGAAAAGTATGGAAAGCGGACATACGGGGTTCAAAATGGGGTGACAATAGTTCCACAAGAGACTTGAGGACCCGACGGTCAAATTGTAGGTCTCAGGACTTTTGAGTGCAAACTATGTAACACGAAAGAGGGTATGATGTGAGAGTTTGGTTGTAAATTTGTGTATCGCGGATGTTACACGTCAAAATTGCTCAACTGGATAAGTGTCGCATATTCCTCTCAATTGTCGTAAGTGTCGCAAACTTCCTTACAACTTTCGCAAGTGACACAAGTTGGTTACAAGTGTCACAAATGTTGCTTAAGCATATTGCCATGATGACGACACTAAGGATACGCTTAAAACATCTTATTTACTTGGTTTGAAGAAGGAGAACTGGTTCACTGGAGTCAGGTAACTCTTAACACCTGAAGAGGGATTTTCAATCAAGAGTTTGGAGGGTGAACACTCCCCTAAAAAAGCCTTAGGAGCGTTAGCGCTCCCCTATAAGGCCTCAGGGAGCGTTATAACGCTTCCTCACCCCTCTGTAGGAGCGCTGCTCAATTTTGAAGCGTTGGTGCTCCCCTTAACCTTCTCAGGGAGCGTTCTAGCACTCTGATGCCCCTTCTGAAGGAGCGCTCCCTAATCTGGGTCAGTTGTTAGCCCGTTGAGGAGAATGAGGAAAGGATCTTTCGAAATTAGAAGGAAGTTGTACTCAAATTCTTGGTTTCATCAACAGATACCTGATCTAAGGAGGAGGTCCCCAACTTGTTCTAAACATAACTCAAGAGGTTAGGCTCCTCCCAACCTATATAAGCAAGCTCTATGATGGTGGAAGGAGGAAGAATCGCTAGCATGAAACCTATGATCTCATAGGAAACACACAGTCAGCCAAAGGAGAAGTGATCAGTGAAGTTGTTTTCAGCCAGGTTGTGGATCTTTTGAGCAAGGGTTAGATGAAGGGGACTTGATGAAGTTGTCGCATTCGCATCTATGATTGTAAGTACTGTTGTCATTATTCTCATTAATATGACACGCTTGGCCTGTTTCTTTCTAGTTTTTGTCTGATGTTACATGAACTTATCATTAATTGATAGATATGTTTTCAAGCTAATATCAATAGAGTAGGAAGCAGTCGTATCTTGTTTGTCTGCAGAACTCAGCGAGGAGCAA
>SNQJ01S0003243.1:54581-70528 GCA_010110895.2 Picea sitchensis
TAAAACATCTGATGTACTTGGTTTGAAGAAGGAGAACTAGTTCACTGGAGTCAGATAACTCTTAACACCTAAAAAGGGCTTTCAATCAAGAGTTTTGAGGGTGAACGCTCCCCTGAAACAGCCTTAGGAGCGTTGGCGCTCCCCTATAAGGCCTTAGGGAGCGTTATAACGCTCCCTCACCCTTCTGAAGGAGAGCTTCCCACTTTTGAAGCATTGGCGCTCCCCTTAAGCTTCTCAGGGAGCATTCTAGCGCTCTGATGCCCCTTTTGAAGGAGCGCTCCCTAATCTGGGTCAGTTGTTAGCCCGGTGAGGAGAATGAGGAAAGGATCTTTCGAAATTAGGAGGCAGTTGTACTTGAATTATTGGTTTCATCAGGAGATCCCTGATCTAAGGAGGAGGTTCCCAACTTGTTCTAAAGATAACTCAAGAGGTTAAGCTCCTCTCAACCTATATAATCAAGCTCTATGATGGTGGAAAGGGGGAAGAATTGCTAGCATGAAACCTATGATCTCATAGGAAACACACAGTCAGGTAAAGGAGAAGTGATCAGTGAAGCTGTTGTCAACCAGGTTGTGGATCTTTCGAGCAAGGGTTAGACGAAGGGGACTTGACGAAGCTATCGTATTCGCATCTACGATTGTAAGTACTACTGTTGTTATTCTCATTAATATGACACGCTTGGCCTATTTCTTTCTATTTTGTGTCTGATGTTACATGAACTTATCATTAACTGATAGATCTATTTTCAAGCTAATATCAATAGAGTAGGAAGTAGTCATATCTTGTTTGTCTGCAGAACTCAGCGAGGAGCAAAGGATTGGAGCACAACTCGGAGCGTGCAGGGACAAACGTCGATAAAGAGGTACTTCTGTCATCCTTCCTTCTCATGTATTAGTTTAGATAGATTTGAAAGGAAGTCAGTGTCCACGTTAAGCATTTTCTATCTAGGGTTAAGGTCAATCTCTCAGAGGAGATCTACCTGTCCGCAGGGAGATTTTCCTACAACAGCGGAAGTCAGGGTGTTGTTTGCAGGTCACAGAAAAATGGAAGTGCAATCTAGAGCCCGCCTACCCGGGATTCCATGATCATAGAAGTGGCTAGGTATGGAATGGGGAAGCGATCGGTCGGAGTCGTGATATAAAAGCACGAGTGAAAAAGTGAACCCGTGATTTCGCCAACCTGTGCAGCTAGACAATTTCGGAAAAACGAATAAGTAACGAGAAAGAGAAAGTAGAGAGGAAAGAGAAATGAGAATTTGGTTAAGTATAGAAGACGGAAAATAAGGTCTAATATATTCAAATCTGTAATAGATATCCCATTTCCTAGCAAGATATTTTCTTCATGTTTCTGGAGAAGTTGTATACTTATCACGTATACTTGGAAAGAAGTGTGAAGGTGGCGGGCATAGGAAACAACGGCTAGGAATTGGAAATTTCCTGAACCTGCCAACCCAACGATCTGCAAAAGTGATTCCAAGAAATGGCCTAGTGTGGAAAGCGGTCGGACATGCTTCAAAATAGGGTGACAAGGGTTCTCGAGGAGACGTAAGGCCCCGATGGTCAAATTGTATGTATCAAAACTTTTCAGTGAAAAATGTGTAACATGGAAGAGGGGATGATGTGGGAGTCTGGAAGTCAATTTGTATATTGTGGAATATGGGGTGTTGTTTGCAGGTCAAGGAACATTGGAAGTGCATTCCGCCTGTCCAGGAACCCGCAAGCGAAAAATTCGGTAAGTATGAAATAGGGAAAGGGTCGGTGGGACTCGTTTCACTAATATATTGATATTTGTAATAGATATCCCATTACGTGGCATGATATTTTCTGCATGTTTATGGACAAGTTGTGTAGGGACAGTTAGTATCACTGTCTCCTGGAGGCATGGTGAGATGTTATCATTAAACCTCGGTTATTGCATACTTGGAAAGAAGTGCAAAGGTGGCGGTCACATGAAACAACGAGTAGGAATTGGAGATTTCATGAACCCGCCAACCCACCGATCCACCAAAGAGATTCCAAGAAATGGCCAAGTATGGAAAGCGAACGCACGGGCTTCAAAATGGGGTGACAATAGTTCCCCAAGAGACGTGAGGACCCGAAGGTCAAATTGTAGGTCTCAGAACTTTTGAGTGCAAATTGTATATCACGGAAAAGGGTATGATGTGGGATTCTGGCAGTAAATTTGTATATCACGGAGGTATGGGTGTTGTTTACAGGTCATGGAACAATGGAAGTGCAATCCAGAGCCCACCTGCTCGAGAACCCACAATCTAAAAAGTGGCTAGGTATGGAATGGGAAGTGGTTGGTCGAAGTCGTGATATAAAGGCATGAGTGCAGATGTGAACCCGTGAGTCCGCCAACCCACGCAGTTAGATATTTTCGTAAAAACAACTAAGTAACCAGAAAGAGAAAGTAGAGGGGAAAAAGAAACGGGAATTTGGGTAAGTATAGAAGAGGGAAAAGAAGGGCTAATATATTCAAATATGTAATAGATATTCCATTTCATGGGAAGATATTTTATGTATGTTTATGGAGAAGTTGTATACTCATTTCATATACTTGGAAAGAATTATGAAGGTGGAGGGCACAGGAAACAACGACTAGGAATTGAAAATTTCTTGAACCCACCAACCTGATGATTCGCGAAAGAGATTCCAAGTAATGGCCAAGTGTGGAAAGCGTTCGGACGGGCTTCAAAATAGGGTGAAAAGGGTTCCCAAGGAGACATGAGGCCTCGATGGTCAAATTGTATGTATCAGAACATTTAAGTGAAAAATGTGTAACAATAGGGGATGATGTGGGATTCTGGAAGTAAATTTGCATATCGCAGAAGCCGGAGTGTTGTTTGCAGGTCACGGAACAATGGAAGTGCAATTTAGAGACCGCCTGGGCAGGAACCCGCTATCGAAAAATTGGCTAGGTATGGAAAGGGGAAGCGATCGGTTGGAATCACGATATAAAAGAATGAATAAATATGTGAACCTGTGAATCCGCCAACCCGTGCAGCAAGACATTTTTGGAAAAAAACGACAAAGTAACTAGAAAGAGAAACTACAGGGGAAAAATAAAGGGGAATTTGGTTAAGTATAGAAGAGGGAAAAGAAGGGGATAAATGAGTGGGAAAATAGAAAAGCAGAGAAAGATTTTCATAAGTGAGAATTGGTCTCAAACAAGCCCCATTGTTGCAAAACCATCATTTTCTAGTCCAATATTTTATCCACTTACTCATTTTCTATTGTGCTTGTACCATTAAAAAGGGTGTGAGCAAATGCTTTGTTGAAGATTAGTTTTTATTGCAACTTGTGGGAGTAATTGTGTTCTTGATACATTCTTCCATGACTTTGACATATTAACTTAAGTATTAAACTTCTTGCATGATGGGTTGTTAGCATTAAAGATTAATAATTGTATGTCTAGAAACAACAATGACAATCTTGAATTTTAATATTGTAGTTGATTTCATAGTCCCATTTGACTACAACCACCAAAGTTTAGTTTTTTTTTTTTTTATTCGCGAACAAGAAATTTGGTAATTTCATTAATAAAGTAAAAAGTGTTCAAATAGAGGCCAAGGGATGGACAACTAATAAAATGTTCCCTTTCGGAGTAAAGGAATCAAGGAAGCGAAAGGGAAATAAGAAATTGTTTGCTTAGCAAGGTTGAGATGAAAATGAAATTTCTAGGGCGGGGCCTCGACTGCCGCATTGTGATTTGGTCTTACTATGTTCTATATGCATTACAAATAGAATTGAATGTTGGTTTGAAACTATCTGAAATTCATTTTTGTTTCCATAAAAGCCTGATGGGATCGACACAATGCATTGTCATATAATTTTTAAATGCTCCACATTAGATCGAATTACTTGAGCCAATACAATAGTCAAGAACTACGAGACTATCAAACCATGCTAATGAGAAGAGGTGTTAAATTCAGCAAAGAAGCAACAACCAAGATTCCATGGCAAATTTTTAATAGTAAATCCATAAAAACAAAAATATTAGGCAGTGCATATCTATCCATAGAAATTGGATTGAGTTCTTTGTACCAAAACATTGAACATATTTGTCATAAACACAGGTACAGTATCTAAAAAAAAAAACATGCATACAATTATTTGTTGTTCCTCTAGTGGGACAACATGCAGGAGCCATCGAGATGCTCTTCAACATCATGCATACAAAATCATTACCATGATGTTTTTTAGGAAGTCCTTGTAGTATTATCCTCGGAAGGTCAATGTTCGTTGTCGCAATATCAATATCTTGTGAAATACCTGAGACGACAAAGAAACAGGAGAGTGGTTCCATAGTGGAATAATTCCTTGGATTGAAGTAGGTGAACAACACTCCCGCTCCTGACGCTGGCGACCTGGAGACATTGAAAGGCACCACTCAATTGTACAAATAATAGGGAAAATGCCCCGGTGAGAAGAGTTTCCAATCTGTTGTCGCCACTGTGAAGAACACGACATCCCACAACATCGCTCCAACGTTGCACCCCAGCAAGAAAGCAACCTAGAATTTTTCAAATGCAGGAGGACATAAGAACCCATCCTCATGGTAAAATTGATAGTTCTCACAAGCTTCCTATGAGGAAGAAGATGAAAAACGTTGTAGTGCAAGCAGAAGAGCCCAAAACTGAAAGTTAGGACGCACCAAGAGACCACCTCCTCACAGTCGAATACTTTAGGGACATAGGCTGCACGAGCAATTATAGAGGCCCAAATTAGTTCATTCTGGGTGGAAGGAGATGATTAGTAGGAATATTCCCTAAGATGTTAATTGTATATTCAGAGAACAAGAGAGTTGTCCCGCAATTGAAAAATTATTTGGCTTGAAATATATCTCTGGGAGCATCAAGAAACCATTTCCTTACAGTGAAATACTTCCGCCTAGAACAAACTAATTTGGACCTCTTGAATTCCTACTCTCGAGTTGCAAAGCGGCTATTGCATTCAACGTCAGTTTCTTTTCTGAAACCCCTTCTTTTGGTCTTATCAGGGCTGCCATCGCCGAGACGGGAAGTGCCCCCCATTATGGTTGATTTCAATTTGGGCACAGGAGTGGGAACAATGTATGCATTTCCATCATCCATTTTTGTATCATCGTCCATCAGATCATCTTCATTCGTATCGAAATAGACTGCATCAACCTCTGCGGCAACCATCAATGTAGGCGAGCAGGCTATCTGAGCAGGCGGGGTTTCCTTGGAATTCTTTGGCTTGAAATATATCTCTCGGTGCACCAAGGGACCATCTCCTTTTTTTCTCCTAGACGGAGGGAGATGAATAATAATAATATGCATTGGAGTACTAGAACCTCTGTTCATCATGCCCGAAGGTGTTTACTGTATCTGGACATAACTGTTTTCGAATTGCTTCCATAAGTTAACGATAATTTTCGTTTGCTCCAGATGATGTTCGAAATGAAAATTTGGAAGGGATAATATAACCCTCCGAAAATATTAGTCTAATGTGTATCAATGGAAGATCTCCTCGATCCTTTCGTTGATCAATGACAATCTCCATGGTTCGTGCATAATGAGTTTTTATAATTGCATATTTAGAAAAAAAGTGTGAAGGTGGCGGTGACGGCGAAGAGAGATTAAGAATTAGATATTTCGTAAAGGCACCAAGCTGACAACGTGCGAAATATATTGCATGATGCTTGAAATGAACACTTGGAAAGGATAACACAACCCTCTGCAAATCTTAGTTTAATTAGTATTAATGACAAATCTTCTCCATCCTTTCAGACATTAAAGACAATCTTAACGGTTCCTTCACGCTGAGCTATTAGCATTAAATATTAATAATTTCATATATATAAAGAATTACGAAGGTGGTGGGGATGGAGAAGAGTGATTAAGCATTGCACATTTCGTCCACCCGCCAACCAGCGAAAGAGATTCCAAGAAATGGCCAAGTATGGAAAGCGGTCGGGCGAGCTTCAAAATAGGGTCACAAGTTATACTCAGGAGACATGAGGGGTCGATGGTCAAATTGTATGTCTCTGAACTTTTGACTGCAAAATGTGTAACATTGAACATGACACAATGACGGATTTTGGCGATCAATTTGTATATCGCGGAATTCCGGGTGATGTTTGTAGGTAGAGGAACAATGGAAGCGCAATGTTGAGAAAAAAATGGCCATGAATCAACGATGGTAATAATGGCCAAGTATGCAATGGGTAAGCAATTGGTCGGACTCGTGATATAAAATCATGGACACACTCGAAACAGGGAATATTGACGGGCTTGAAAACAGGGCCACAATTTCTACTTAGGAGACGTGAGGGCTCGATGGTAAAATTGTATGTATCCCAACTTTTGATTGCAAAATGTGTAACACGGAACAGGGGACAATGGCAGACTTCGACGGTCAATTTGTATATTGCGGAACTTCGGGTGTTGTGTATAAAAGCATGAGACATTCAAAAAAATGACTAAGTAACCAGAAAGGGAAAGTAAATGAGAAAAAATAAAGGGGAATTTGGTTGCCAATTTGTATATCGGGGAAGTCTGGGTGTTGTTTGCAGGTGGCGGAACAATGGAAACGCAATGTTGAGCCCGCCTACCCGGGAACCCACGATCCAAAAAGTTTACTGAATATGAAATGGGGAAGTGGTCGGTCGGACTTGTGATATAAAAGTATCAATGGAAATATGAAGACGTGAATATGCCAACCCCCGCACCTAGACATTTTCCAAAAAATGACTAAGTAACCAGAAAGGGAAAGCAGAGAGAAAAAAGAAAGGGGATGGCAATTTTCAAAAGTGGGAATTGGTGAAAGAAATCCCCATTGATGGTCTTAACAGTAACCATGAAATGAATTAAACATGTGAACATTCTCTTCAATAAAGGAATAGATAAAGCGATCCATGCTTATAGTTTCCAGGATGTGTTTGTATAAGAGAAGCATCGAAAATCCATAAGAAAATCAATTTTGGGATGTTTAAGTAAAATTATTGTACTGTCAACTTCACCGTAAGTATAACAACGACGAATTTGAATTTTAAGATGAATTTGAATTTTAATGTTCTGTGGTTGATATGATAGTTCCATTGGACTTCTCATAGTATATATCCTTTTATTTCAAAATATTCCTGGAGATGATTTTTTCTAAGTTGATCAATCAAGGAAAAGTGTTAAAATGAGCCACATACTACATTTGCGTCAGAGAGCTTATATTAAAAGGAAAAGCAGGTCCTATATATTCTTTAAGATCATAGAAAAACCTCCAAAATCCTGAATGTATCATTAATTTTCCATAACGAAGCATACAACCAAGATCCACGTAAACACCAAATGTATTGAAAGTCGAGGCACAAGGCAACGCATGAACACAGAAGGTGCCAAGTGAGATCCCACAAGGGTCCATAGATAAGTACGCATTGACCTATGTATCAAACAATTTGATATATAAAAAAAAGAAACGTGGCATTGGTTTTCTCTTACATCTGGTATACGTTCCCATGAGAAAATAACCGAGGCCATGAGATATGAACAAAATTTTGCCAAACACAAGACATCACAAAACCAATGGAGCTTCACCATTGTATCCCAGCTATAACCAAACCCCCAAATGGGGAATAAGAAACTTGTTGATTACTATTTTACCATGAATAAAAATCACTATGGACATTTGCTTCTGATAATGCCATGTTCTATCACTACCAGTTTTAACAATGCCAAATTTCCAATATTATTGGAAATGCATGATGGTTTTGCCCAAAGGAGCAAGCCATTTCGACGATTTAAAGGATGGGCATGAGTTATTCACATTTGGATACTTTGTATGGGGTTTGTCCTCATGCTTCCCATTTCTAGACTGAACAATCTTATGTGTGTGTACATCAACAATAAATGCACCTGCATGTATGAATTCCAATGCCCGAACTCCCTAATCTCTATAGCGAGTTATGAAGATCTCAAGCTCATGCTTCAATCCATGTTGAGCCCTTTTTTTTTCAATTAGGGCGTCAAGAAAATGTGGATATCATACCATAAATGTACAGTTGGAGATCATCTTCTTTTTTATTTGGGTACCCAAAAAATGCAGAAATCCTGCCATGGCTATATAGTTGGAAAACATTTTTCCTATTTGGGCACCCAAAAAGGTGCAGATTCCTCCAACAAATCTACAGCTCGCCACCATTTTTTTTTCATTTGGACACCCCAACAAATATGCAAAATTTTTACTGGGAGATGCAAAAAAACATCAAAATAACAACAACAATTTGATTTGTAGTTAGATTCTCCTTGTTTTTTCAAATGCACAAAAAGAGACAAAATCTCTGAAAAGAAAATTTTACAGCCATGGATGTAAACTCTGAAGAACTCAAGTCTGGGAACATTCATTTGGGTATTGAAGATAAATTACAGACACACATGAGATTTTTTCATTTTTTGCCAAAGCTTGATTTTTGTTTTCCCAACCGATATGCAGTATTGCATTGTCCTCATTTAAGGTAAATTTTCTATGTATCCGAAATTCACGCAGCATGTAGACATTGTTTGCCTTTTTCTGTAGGTATATTTCATATGGAAATTCTGCTAACCCAGGAAGCACATCTTTTAACAGAGGCTACCTAATTGTACAATGTACGATTGTGTTGCCCACAATTTGGATGGTAGCATTGAGGAAATTTCTATATATATAAGGGAATTTTTTACTGCATCGCAAACAATCAATTGTATCATCATTTATGAAACCAGAATCAGAAGCAGGAGAGTTGCATTTGGCACATACAATCTCGAAGGGGGTCAAGTATGCATTCGCTGCAACCAAAACACCCTCAACCTGGGAACATGAGCATAGTAGTTAATATATTGAACAATATAATATACAACTGCACAACAAAAAAATAAAAACTGCAGAAAAATAGTGAAGGCAATTTGTATGAGCAAAGTGATGATGAAATTGTAGATTTATACGCACAACAGTTGTAGAGCTAGTTAGTTTCTTGAGATCTTGTACTATGTATGTTCGCAATTATGTTACAAATGTTGTTTGGTTTGTGTGAAAGATCCTTTCTTTAACATCTCTTTTTTTTGTTATATTTTTGAAGAGCATAAGTGGAAATTTCCCTTTATGCAATTGTTGTTCCATTGAGGAAAACAAATTTGAATAGGTGTCGAACAATTGCAGCTGCAACATGGAACAATGCAATAGTTGTGTAACATAACCGAGATACATGGACATGTTAAAGTAAAGGAAAAAATTGGATATGGAGAATGGTACCATTGCCTTGTCGTTGTCTGACTCTCCATATTTTATATGGAGAATGTGTTGTGAGCTAAGTTTTCTCGCAAGTGTGACAACTGCACCAATGGTTCTGATTGGGTAAGTGTCTTTGCTCTGTGCAAGTTGGTTAATAGTTGTGTCCGGGATGAAGCGGGATTTTTTTCCACAATACTTGTTTCATTGAGCGATATAATCCGATCACAATCACCACGGTCATATACTGTTTTGGGAAATATATTAAAATTTGTAATGGATATCCCATTACCTGTCAATATATTTTCTGCATGTTTATGGACAAGTTGTGTGGGAACAGTCAGTGTGACTGTCATCAGGGCTTCGTTGTCTGTCATGTCAACACGCATAATGGATCTAGTTTTGTTTTCCTTGTCCAAGTAGGTGCTATAGATGACCATTATGTCCCTGACGAACACTTGTCCAGTTCGGCGGCTATTCAAGCCCTCTATTGATAGTATTTGGGGTGTTATAAGTTTAGACCTGGTGACATTTTTTGAACAGGAAAAGTAATGTGAATGGTAGTCTGCATTATTTTTTTGTTTTGTTTTTTCCTAGAATAAATGTACAAGTAGACACACAACTTGGATGAAGTATGGAGCCAGAGTTTTTCAACCAGACCTCTTAGTCCGCGGAACTTGCGTTATGTTCAGTGTCTCACTTGCGCTCGTTGATACTTATTGTGAACTGCAAAGTATGTGTTGCAGATGACATCAACATATTTACCATGGCATAGATGAATAAATAGATGAGGATATTTGTTTGGTAAACATATGAGGAACACAATGTATGCATCTTTACCTTTGGCCTTGTCGGTCTGTTGATGTTTGCGATGACTGACTGCTCATGGCCATGTCACTAGTCCAACTTTTTCTGATGCAACCATGTGTAGATGAACATCAGAAGGACTAAATAAGCATATGCATTGTATATTGTCCATAATTGTTTTGAATGTCACATACAGGGTCGAAGGAGATGGAATACGAAATAGGGTGTTAAGGGATACTTAGGAAACATGAGGACCCGATGACCAAATTCTATGCCTCGGATTTTTTTACTGCAAAAATGTGTAACAGGGAATAGGGCATGATGGGTGGGTACGGCGGCCAATCTATATATCGTGGAACCTCTGAAGCTAGACGCACAATCTTGAACCCACCAGCCCAGGAACCTGTGATTGAAAAAGTGGCTAAGTATGGAATGAGGAAATCATCGGTCGAATTCGTGATATAGAAGCATGAGTATAAATGTGAACACGTGAGTCCGCCAACCTGCGCACCCATACATTTTCAAAAAGATGACTAAGAAAAGAAATCAAAAAGAAAGTAGACGAGAAAAATGAAGGGGAATTCGCTTAAGTATAGAAAAGGGAAAAAAAGGGATAATAGAAAGTGGGAAAATTAGAAATGAGGAGGGAAATATTTGGAAGCGGAAAGTCTCAACAAAGGCCCATTGTTTCCAAATCATTGTTTTCTAGTCCAATATTATATGCACCCACCTGTTTTGTGTGTTTGATTTACTAGCACAATTGGTATACCTTTTCGAAGATTGTACTTCGGCCCCCTCTGTTGTGGCATATAATAATTCATCTTCTTGTCCAACCAATATGTTTCTTTCAATGTAGCAACGTCGAACATACAATGGACATGAAGGTAAGTTAGTATGCAGAAAGACATGTAAAAGAAAGAAATACAGTTCTATTTATTTCAATGTAGCAGCAAAGAGAATACAATTCACATGAGAACAAGTTACTATGTAGAAAGATATGTAATATCTACATACAGTAAAATAGGTGCAAAGCAGTAGAACAAGTAGAAAAAATATACAGACAATAAATGAAATACTAAACATTGGAATATGAAATAAGAGTAGAGGCATGCACCTTTGTAACTCCTCCTCTACATTCGTGACAAAGAGTCCATCGTCTTCTCCAACTACTATGTTTGTTTAAATGTAGCAATGCAGAAAAAATACAATGGACATGAAGGAAGTTGGTATGCAGGAAGACATGTAAAAAAAATAAAAAGAGTTCAATTTATTTCAATGTAGCGACACAGAAAATACAAAAGACATGAAGATAAATTATTATGTAGGAAGATACACAATATCTACATACAATAAATTAGGTAAACACATACACAGACAAAAAATGAAATATAAAACAATGGAATATGAAATAACAGTACAAGCATGTACCTTTGTATCTCCTCTTCTACACTTGTGGTAAAAACTCCTTCATTTTCTCCAACTATTATGTTTGATTCAATGTGGGAATGCACAAAATACAATGAACATGAATGGAAGCTGGTATGCAGGAGAGAACAAGTAATATGTACATATAGTAAATGAGAATCAACGAATAGAATAAAACATAGTTAGAAACATGAACCTTTTATTTTCTCCATCCATGGTTGTAATTATATAAAGTTTTTCCTGCCCAAAATATATTACAAGCCAAAAAATATTAAGAAATTGCATGGCCATAGCTGAATGATTTTGGTTTTCTGTAACAAATTATCCAGATATGCTTTGAGACATGGAAATATAATTTTGCAATATCTTTGATGTACATCTCATATTTCAAGTACAAGACAAATTGTATCGTGGTCACACCAATCTGTGTACATGATAAAGAGGTTGTATTGTGATATGGACACATTTCACCATATATGTTTAATAAGTGCATTTTGCACATGTTTTATCTTAACAAAAAAACAACAGACATTGTAATTGCACATGTAATTGTTCAATTATTTGTTATGCCACTATTTTGTATCATGTCGACATTGAAGTGTCCTAGAATGATAACGGTTTCGTCCAAATGTAAATGGTGTGATGCATTTGAGAACACATTCATTATGCTAGCAATGTTGCATGCCAAACAACATAGAAAATGAATACTGCAATTTGCAATCCATGAAACACCACTCTTGCTAGCACCATCTCAATATCCTTTTCTTCTACAAGAACATTTTGCAAAGGCATGTAGGTATGGTCCAGAGCTAGGAAAAAGAATTGGAAAAAAATTTAAGAGCGGGATGGGAGGGCACGGGACAGGCGTCAGATCTCGACTTTGCTAGACACAGCAAACGATAGAACCATAGGTCCACTTGCGGGTATAGGACCTCGACACCGCAAAGTGCAAAAACAACAGTTCCAACTACTGGTGCAAGACACCAACCCTGCAAAGATGAAGTAAACAAAAGAAAGCAACAAGCAACAAACCAGCGAGCAAGCACGAATATGCCCAACTACAGCCCCAAGACTTCAAACTCGCAAACTTGAGGCAAACAACAACAAGAAGCAACCGACGAACCAATGAACAAGAAACAACTACTCAACCAGTAAACAACATATGTATCTTCAATTATTACAAAACTACAGCCCAAGCAGAGAAAGAACTCGAAACATACGACGAGCATGCCAATAGAAATAATCAAACATTCTTACTTGCAAACTACAAACAGTGAACAACAACGAACGAATAGAAATGAAATTATGGCATCGAAACTTACTCTGAAACGATGAACGACAAAAGTGCACATCAAATTGTGGGTGCAACACCTAGACCCCGCAAAGTAAAAAAAAATAGCTCCAACTGCGCATGTAGGACCCCAACCTTGCAAAGTTGAAGTAAACAAAAGCAAGCAACAAGCACCAATAGGTCCAACCACAGGTGCAAGTCCTCAACCTTGCAAAGTTGAAGCAAACAACAACAAGCAGCAACCAACGAACCAGCGAACAAGAAGCACCCACAGAACCAGTAAACAATGTATGTATCTTCAACGATGACCAAATTGTATTCCAAGCATAGAAGAAGTATGAAACATACAATGGTTATGCAACTGGCGGTGGACAACAATATTGTCCAAATTCACTACAACATTGTATGGAAAAATTCGAGGAAAAATGTACTCTGAGAAGCCTATTTAGGTAAACATTTAAGGCTGTCAGGTTGTTTAAGGGCATTGCGGTATGAAAACATGTAAGTTGTCATACATGTTTAAGGACCTCGTGTTATGTAAACATATAAGCTGTCAGGCCTACTCAAGCACCTCAAAAAAGGTGTCAATGCTCTAAACCTTCGGTATGTAAACATTTCAATACAAATAGAAATGATAATAAAAGGACATATTAATATGAAGTCAATGAATTATCGATCGCTATAGTCCCTCTATGCCTTCGACATGGAGTAATAATAATAAAAACATTAAAAAACAATGTCGATGCTCAGAACTTTCGGTATGTAAACATTTGAGTAAAAATGTAATAAAAATTAAAAAAGAACGTCTAAGCTAAAAACTTTGGATATCTAAACATTTACAACATTGGGAATAATGAAGCTGGCAATAAGACCTCCAATATATTCCCCAATGAGACGATGACATATACGGTATTTTTTATTATATAAAAAATAATTCTTTTACTTCTATAGTACGAACAATACAGATGATGTGAAAATGTATAGTTAAAGGACATATTAATATGAAGTCAACGAATTATCAATCGCTATAGTCCCTTTACGCCTTCGGCAGGGACTAATAAAGAATAAGAAGTTGAACTCTATCATTCTCAGAGCCTCTTTCATAAGTAACATGCTTTTGTTTTTATTAATATGAATTTGTTTTTTTGCTTCTAACTTTTACTAAAATTTAATGAAGTGTTTTAATTAATTAAAACAATAAAAATGTGTTATACTTAATAAAGTTTTTAATTAATTGAAATAATAAAAAGGTGTTATATTTGTTAGTTGCGTTGATTTTTGTATTAAACTAATAAAGATGGATCTTAAATTCAGCTTTATCAAGTATGGAGAGGAATCAAATTTCTTAAGATGTAATTTTTTTATTCATTTCATTCCATGTAAGTATTCATTCATATTAAATGATAAAAGATTACGCCTTAAGAAGGTGCTTGATAGATCCAGAGTTAATATATATATATATATATATATATATATTATTTATTTAATTTTTTATAGGATTGTACAACACTTCACTATTATGGAAATTGTTGGAACTTGCAAATAAAGATAAGTGTGAGTTGATGTTCATTGATATGATACATCTATTAGTACAATGATTGGGACAAACATATAAAGATAAGTGTGAGTTGCTATTCATTGATATGATACATCTATTAATAAAATGATGTGATCTTTGGATTCATCTTCCAAGAGGTCTCTTGGACTTCTAATGATGTTTCATATTACTTGACTATTCATATTTCGTCAAGTAAGTAACCCTAACATATTGCATTTCCAACATCCCCTCCTAATATGAAGGGGTGTATGTGAGTCCAAGATGAGAGATTAAATCTGGAAGTGTGCAACTGTTGATGGTTGAATGTGCTCTCTGAATCTAGTGGTTTTGGGATGACCACAAACCAATATGGCTTCTACTAAAGGGTGGCAGTGGTTTAAGGAAGACCACAAACCAATTTGGTGGTTTATAGATGACCACAAACTCTAGAACTTGGCTCTAGGCTCAATGGTTCCAGAAACATTTTCTAAGTTAGCTAGAAGTTGGAAGTTGTTGTCTTCTACTAATTGGAAGTGCTCTCAAATGCTAGTTTAAAGATGACCATAAATTGTGCTTTAGCAGAAGTTGAAAGTCTTCTACTAAATGGAGGTTTAAGGAAAACCACAAATCATTGTCTAGTAGAAGTTGTAAGTCTTCTACTAAGTGGTGGTTTAAGGAAAACCGAAAACCAATCTAGTGGTTTTGGATGACTACAAACCAAATCACGCTCGCTTGTTATTGTTCGATTGATAGAACTTTGAGACTTGAAGCCCGACTTTCAATCACTGATGTTATTCGCCCATGTTAGGTACAAGGTGAGAATACAAAAATGTGTCTACTACAAGGTGTGTCAATACTTGAAAATGATTTTTTCTATATGACTGAGATATACTCTTGACTATTGATGACCATCGCCAAGAAGAGATCCATCCATAGTGGTTCGTTACTCTTGTAGGTTTCTTTTGTTTAGAACATATGTTTGAATAATGATTGTGCTTTCCACAATGCTCATAAGGATGAGATCAAAACATCAATCTTCCACGTGACCAACTTAATGACAATGTTGGAATTTCAAAATCTACTCTTGAATTGGAGCAAGTGAATATGATCCTTCTCGTAGCAATTTAGCACTATAATTTGATTGGTTTGGTATAGTTAGGAATATGAAAGGCGACTTCATTTTCATATATGATACTTGTTTTATGCTTGTTGTGCTCAATTTCTTCCGAACATCTGATGATCAGCTTGGAAACAGGAAGTTGATCTTCATCTGAATTTCAATCTAAAGTTGTCTCACTGAGTTGCTTCGGTGTTGATTGTTGGTATGAATCAACATCATCTTCTTCAAAAAGAGGATTGCTCTGAACAAGGACTAGTCCAGAATGTCTAAGATTCCACTCAAGTGCATCATGAAGAAGTTGATTATGAGTTTGATGTAGTGTTGTTTTGTCTTGTGAAACTTGCAAGCAAGTTACAACATAATACAAAGTTTCTTTGTCTGTGGTTGTTGTATTGTCCACAGAAGATAGTATTAGAGTGTTCAATAACTCTAATAATTCCTCAACTCAAAGTATTTAGACAGTGACTTAGACCTCAAGGGTTTCTTGCAACTCCACCCTTTAACAATCAAACTCTACAATGCAACCAACAAATAAAGAGTGTCTTC
>SNQJ01S0003243.1:71356-83356 GCA_010110895.2 Picea sitchensis
CATGCCTAAAAGTTATAATGATAATTGTTGAAATGGACCATATCATAACCAGTAGGAATCTAACCTAATGGCAAATTCCACCATATATAAAAATAATGTATTTATCCTATTTTCAAAATAAATAAATAAAATATATTTAATAAATTTCTTAAAATATTATACTTAAAAAACAATTTTCAAATTATCTTTCTATTAATAAAAGAAAAAACAAAAGCAAGCCTCTCCCCGATGAAAGGGCCCACTTGATACCAAAAGAGCCCATGTATACTGAAGCAGAAATAAAAAATTAAAAGCATTTTCGAAATTCCAACCGCCATCCCTATATTAAGAAAAGAACAAAAAGGTAAAGCCTAACACCATGGAAGGCCCACCCTTCGTCTATTTTGGTACCAAAACGGCCCAGATTTCCAGAATCAAGAGAAGATTGCTAAATATGTACTGTCATTCATTGCACTGTAGCGTACCCTTCTCAACTGATCAATCTTCAAAGAGGAATAATGGTAATTAATGCTTGCCAAAATAAAGCACGTCCGGTCAATCTCTGTCAATTAAAAGATCGCAAAATCGTATACATTATTTATTTGACCCAAAAAAAAAAAAGGTGGCCACGGCAGTCGAACTCTGGAGTCTAGTCTGATTTCAGCCTACATTTTCCGAACGAACGGACGCGGATGGGCCGAAGTGCTCAGCCATAACCCGGCGCTGGATTTTACCGGTGGCCGTTTTAGGGANAAAAAAAAAAAAGGTGGCCACGGCAGTCGAACTCTGGAGTCTAGTCTGATTTCAGCCTACATTTTCCGAACGAACGGACGCGGATGGGCCGAAGTGCTCAGCCATAACCCGGCGCTGGATTTTACCGGTGGCCGTTTTAGGGAGCGAGTCCGTCACGAAAACCCTCTTCGGGATCTTGAACGCTGCTAAATTCTTCTTGCATGTCGAAATTACATCCTCTTCGATTACTGATAGGCCGTCCACTGGGACAACCGCTGCGTTTATCTGATAAAAGGAATTAGAATTAGTATTTAAAAAACAATTTTACAGCAGCCAGACATTTCATTATGAAAATTCCAGATCCTTCCTGCTGAAATTTAATGAATACCTCTTCGCCGTATTTCTCGTCCGGAACCGCAAACGCCACCGCCTGGGCGACTGCAGGATGCGATAACAGAACTGCGTCCACTTCGAACGGGGATATCTTCTCGCCTGCAAAGGAAAACTAAGATAAGTTTGAAACGGGCAAGAGTTCACACAGTAATTCGAAGATATTTTTGAACCGTCATCAAAAGAATCTGTCGAAGATATTTGTGAACAGTACTGGCAGCTTGATAGGCTGTTGCGTTGTTTTATGAAAGGTCGTCCATAAAGACAAAAACAGAATGTTACAGCAAAGCAAAGAGAAATTAAAAAAATATATATATATATCAACGGGAAACTACAGTAATGTCGTAGAAAAATCTTCAACGAATAAAACTTTATTTAAAAATCTTCAACGAATAACCCTTTAATAAATAAAAATAATCTTCAATAAATAAAATTAACTAATATCTTCACTAAATAACTAAAATTCAGGGAATAAAATATAAATATATGTCCATGAACAATGTAAAATATTTATAAATATATGGATGAGCAATCTCCATGTGTTTGTATTATAATTAGACAAAGCAAACATCTCACAAAAGAAATACAATTTAAATATTCCATATCTAATTCATGAGAAACACTGAAATATTCTTTATTATTTATTAATATTTAATTATAATTTTGTTATTTTTAATAAAATTATTATTTTTCTAAAAAACAAATAAAAAATTAAAATTTTATAGATTTAAAATTAAATATATTATAATTTAATAAAAAATATATATGACAGTGCTAAACAAAAGAAGGAACAGTCCTGTAACTCAAAGATATAGAATATAATTTAAAGTATATATAAAATTGGTATTTAAAGAATATATAAAATTTGTGAACTGAAAACACTATATATGTCTTACTTAATGTCACATAATTCTTCTTTCTTAATTGCACACAACTCACTGAAACACTATAGAAAATTTCAGAAGTAATATTTAAAATTGAGAGAATGTATTTGAATAAAAATCAAATAGAAATTATTTTTTCAAAAAATATCCTAAAAAATAATATAAAAAAGCATTTAATATTTAATATTTTTAATTTTAAATATATTTAAGATATCTAAATTATTTAATTAAAATTATTTATTTTTTATTTTTTATTTTAAGATTTTATTTTATTATTATTTTTTTAATTTTTTAATATTAATTAAAAAATTAATAAAATATTTGACAAATATAAAATATATGCTCTGTTACCCAAAAAAAATCTCCAATAAATTTTAAAATATACTTTTTCATATTAATAAATGACAGGTAGCATATTAACTTTAAAGAATTAGAAAATAACAAAAAAAAAAATATTAAATATCTAATAATAATATTTACACCAGTCGATTAAATAATTGTTTAAATTAAATATAATTATATTTATTAAAAAACTTTTTAAATGTTAAAAATATTTTGAATAATTAAATCTGCAATATAAATAAATTTAAAGAAAAAAAAATCATATAAACTAAACCCTATATAAATTAATAACTCTAATTATACAATTTAAATATTAAAAATACCTTGAAAATTTTGATAAAAGGTTTATTGTAGATGTGGAGCACCCAAAAGACATTGGAACAAAGTCAATAAATGACTTTTCTCCATGCACATTGAATGCCTTGATCATAACTTTACAATCTAAATATTAAAAATACTTAGAAGAATTTAAAAAAAATTCTATTGGATAATGGAACAAAGTTAACAATTGACTTTGCTGCATGCTCATTGAATGCCCAAATCTACTATCAAAATAAGTTTATGGACAAAAAAAAGTTTCATATAAACTGAATCCTATATAAATCACTGACCCAAATGGTACAATCAAAATATTGAAAATATTTTAAAATTTTTGAAAAAGTTCATTGTAAAATTGAGCAAAATTTTGAAAAAAGTTCAATGTAGATTTGAGCATTTAAATTAATAATAAAACAAAGTTAACAATTGACTTTACTCCATATCCATTAAATAATTTAATCTGCAATCAAGATAAAGTCAAATAAAATCACGTATAAACTGAACCCTATATAAATTACTAAACTAAATCCTATATAAATCACTGACTCAAATCTTACAATCAAAATATTAAAAATACTTTAAAATTTTTGAAAAAGATTCATTGTAGATTTGAGTATTCAATTGATAATAAAGCAAAGTTAATAATTAACTTTGTTGCATATCCATTAAATAATTTAATTTGCAGTCAAAATAAACTCAAAAAAAAGTTGGCTAACTATTTTAAGAAATGTTTTTTTCGTCAGAATCTAATCATATAAATCTGCACGAAATCATTATTCTTTGTTGTTTAAAATCCAATTCTGAAGGTAGAAATGGTTTCAGCATGCTGAAAAACTTTTTAGACATTAAGATTATACATAAATAATCACTCAAATCTACTAATCCTACAATTTCTTAATAAAACATTTAAACTACAACAACCAAAAAAAAATCTCATATAACCTTAACCAACTTAACCCTATAAATTACTAGAACCAAATTATTAAATTACTGACCCAAATTGTTCAATCAAATTAAGGATAGGCGTGGGAATCTTCCTGCATAATAAGCTTAAGGATCAAGGAAAAAAAATCTAATAAAATCTCATATTAAACTGAACCCTATATAAATTACTAACCCGAATTTTACAATGAGGTTAAGGATGGTCATATAAACTGAGAGGATCGGAAAAATAAGCCCCATTTGATTAACGCGCATGTGAACAAAGTATGAAAGGTGAGGTGACGATCTATGATGCTTACCACCACGGTTGATGAGCTCCTTGATTCTGCCCTTTAAGAATAGATAGCTTTCGTCGTCCAGATATCCCAGGTCTCCGGTGTGAAACCATCCGAACTGAAAAGCGGTCTCGTTGGCCTCGGGATTGTTCTGGTATCCATTGGTCACGTTCACGCCACGGATGCAGACCTCCCCTGTGCACCCCTGCGATTGGACGACACCGCTCTCGTTGAGAATGGCGAGCTCTATGCCAGTCGCCTTGCCGACGGAGCTCGGTTTGCGTCGGCCGCGG
Source organism: Picea sitchensis (assembly GCA_010110895.2). Taxonomy (NCBI): domain Eukaryota; kingdom Viridiplantae; phylum Streptophyta; class Pinopsida; order Pinales; family Pinaceae; genus Picea; species Picea sitchensis. The sequence goes on from SNQJ01S0003243.1 coordinate 75,512, forward strand.
TGGGGCAACGGATTGGAGGTCATCTGGTGAGAAGCCTCCGTCATGGCGTATGCCTCCAGAACCGGTGCGCCGAAGGCGCTCTCCAGGCGTTCGAGAACGATCGGAGCGAGCGACGCGCTGCAGCTCCGGATGAAGCGGAGCTCGGGGTACTGATCCTCGGGTTTGCTGGCGTGGCGGTCCAGCAAAATTTGGTGGATCGTGGGAACTGCCGTGTACCACGTGGCTCCGTGGGTTAGCATGTCAGTCCAGAATGTCGAGGCGGAGAATCTGCCCGTCGCGGGGAGGACGACCGAGGCTCCGGATATCAGAGACGAGAGCAAACCCGCCACGAGGCNAGAGCGGCAGGGTAATGACTGTGGTGTCGGACGAGGAGAGCTCATATGTGTCCTTGATGTGCAACGTGGAAGCCGCCAGGTTGAGCTGAGTCAAGGGCACCCCCTTCGGCCGGCTGGTCGTTCCCGACGTGTGCAGGAACAGCGCCATGTCATCATGGATATCACAACTGTCCTCGGCCTCGTCTTTGCTGAGGCCGAGATCGAGATCGAACCCGGGAGACTCCGACACGAACTCGAAGCTCCCACCACCGTCTGACAGAAGACTAAACTGACACTTGGCCACAGGTAACCCGATCTTGGTAACGGCCGTTTCCGCGGCCGTGTTTCCTTCGGCCGGCAACAACAGCAGCTTCGACTTAGAATCGGCCAGATAAAATTCGAATTCCTCGGCAGTATACGCCGCGTTGAGAGGAGCCGCGACGCCTCTGGCTCGGATGACGGCCATGAACAGAACGACAAACTGCAAGCAGCCACGATCAGTCAGCAAGACATCAAAACCCTACAAAAGACCGCTAATCAGAAAACGTTTACCTCAATCGAGTTGGGGAACGCGAGCGCCACGACATCGCCATGCCCGACACCGACGGCTTTGAGCCGTGCGGCGCAGGCATTAACCGTCGCTTGAAGCTGCGAGTGGGTCAGCTGGTACTTTCCGGATACCGTGATCGCTTTCTGATTCGGGAACTCCTCGGCAGATTTACAAAGCAGGGAAGTCAGGCTGATTATACCGACCCCATTTCCTTGGATTTCAGTCTTGTCAGGCATCGTGACACCGGAGTTTTCATTAAACTCCATCTGGGTACCAAAAGAGAGCTGGAAGTGTTGCAATACGGAGGTGAAATGTATCGTCTATAGCTTGACGAAGATCAATCGCTCGATGCGCAGAAAAAATCTGAGAAATGGTAGCAATAGAAGCTCAGCCGAGCCGACATTAATAATTAAAGTTGGATCACAACTGGCCGGGCCACCGCCCAGAGCTCTTGTTTTTGACGTCGTCAAATCATAACAAACTTTCTAGCCACGCCAAATTTGTATCTTCTTCGCCGATTCCAGCACAGCACCGCACCGCACTGGTCGAATGGCCGGGACGGGACTCGGCTCTACCGGCGTCCAGTCACCTATCACCTTAGGGCTAGACTGCATAGATGCTATGCCTACCTTCTTGAATAACGACCGGCGCTACACGTCAGCTCTTGTAATTAGTCGTTAAAGTACACGGTTTCTTCGGGCAAGGTTGTCTGTCAGTCCACGTGTGCCTAGTAGCGCGGAAATTACGCAACTTCGCCGAGTTCTAACGGCCTGTGTCATGAATATGCCGTGAGCCGATGCCAACTTCGAAGGCTTTCCACATTGCTTGAAAAAGGCGTTGGTTAAACGTTCTACTTTTTGTTTTTTTTTAATTAGAATCGGATAAGTAAATTTGGACATATTTCTAATTTTTTTTGGTTGTTTAAATTGTATTTTAAATTTATGGGGCATTTCAATTAGAGAGACACTTTGATTGTACAAATTTAACCACTCAAATCTGTAGATTCTTCAACCATTTTTCACTAGAGCAAAATAAATTTAGCCACTCAAGTCTGCAGATCCTCCAATCATTCTTCACACAAAATCAAACCAGAAAAATCGTTCAAAAAAAATCAAAAAATAGACCAAACTTATATATATATATATATATATATATATATAATTGTTGTATATTCTACATAGTTTAACATCTAGATTCTACATAAATCTGCAGAAAATTATTTTTTTTATTGTTTAAAATCCATTTTGAATAGATGAATAAATTAACATGCAAAAAAACCCCTAACATTATTCTAATAACTTCCATATTATTAGAAAATGAAACATATTCTTATCATATTAATAAAAGTTGTCAACATCTACTTTAAGAATGCAACAACAACTCTACTAAGAAAGAAAGCTTTCATGAGGATTATTGTTTTTACTTGTTTGTGCTATAAAGATTTTTATTTACTTTATATTTGAAAATCTTAAATTTTTACTTTAAATAAAAAAACAATACACAATTTTAATTATTAAATCCACTCAAATTATATTTACGCGGAAAGTACACCTATTGACAATGGGCACAATTAATGATCTTTTAACCTTATTTAACTTTAAATCCTAATATGGTGGCTATGCATTGAAGATGTTGGCATATTCTTAGTCGTCCTCCAAAATCAATGGATCGGATTTATTGTTCATAAATTTCGCATCCGTTAACATGTTTACTTTTTAACATTTACCTAATCACATTAAAAAATTACTGTAAGGATATGTAATTGCCACGTTCCATTTATCAACCTAATACAGTCAAACGTTTCATATTACCACAAACGTTTTATATTGGGGACACGCGTTCTCAGTATATTGGAGGCACGTGTTCTCAACCGCTACCTTTCAGCATTCTCAGCTGCAAGTTAGCAGCTGTGCTAATTAAATTACTATTAAAAATTCAAAATTACACATTATTATACTTATATTTAAACTAAAATTATTAAATACCTTTATAATTATTATATTTACACTGAAGTTGCTTAAGTCATAATCTTTAAATACCTTTATAATTATTATATTTACACTGAAGTTGCTTAAGTCATAATCTTTAACTTTAAATTATAATGTAATGATTTCTTAGAAAAAAACATAATTTATTTATGATTCTAATCTATAAATTCCCAATTTAAAATTTAAAATAGTACGAATTACAATATACTTATTCATGGTATTTAGCGGAAGTGGACAGAAATCACCATCACATAATGACGTGGTTCACGATTTCCCTACACCTTTAGAAAATAAAAAAAGACACAAGCTGGTTGGGACATCTCTCCACCTTTACTTTTCTTTATAGTTCGTGTGTGGTATTTATTGTTTTAGGTAGCAAATGTTGGTGAAAATGGAAGGGGTCGCACTCAACCTCGATAGGGAAACATCAAATGTTTCGGTTGCAGTAGGGATAGGTAATAGTAAGGTGTATTGATAGTATACTTTACCTAAGGGTCATTGTTCTTCTTAGTTTAAGTTTGTATTGGCATTGTTGTAACGGTCATTGTTCATTTTATTTTAAGTTTGTATTTGACAATGTTGTATGCTTAAAGTGCAAGTCTTTTTCTAATATGTTGATAGTTATTATTTTAAAAAAATAAATATAAATTTTATTTTTATTTTTAATCATTCAATTTGTAAGTTTTAAAAAATTTAAAACAAATTGTAAGTTTAAAAAAAAATTAAAATAAATGAGAAAATGCTTATTTTGGAACACCATAAATTTGGTGAAGGCCTTCAATTTTTTTTTAGCTATTTGGGTATTGAGAAAATGAAATGATAAAGACCCCTTTTTCCACTTTAAGTTCCAAACAAATAGATTGGATAATATAAACTTTGAGTTTGCATTGCCTTTTCCCTCCAATTTTGTGTGTTTGTATTGTGACAATGTTATGTTTTTAATGTAAATGTAGATATTGTGTTGATTGATTCAACTCATATAATAGTCATACATGGGTAGATAACAATCATTCTTTTCAACTATCCTACTCATTTAATTAATAATAATAATAATTTTAATTTTCATAATATTAATAATAATAATTTAATTAAATATCATAAAAATTAAATTTTAATAAATAAAAAAATAATAATAATTTTAAAATACATTTTAAATATGTAAAACTAAATGTACATGTAAAAAAATTTGAACCTTTTCAACATATACATAAACTTCCTAAATACCAAACAATAAAAACTCACCCATGCCCACCCTTATCTATAATTCCCCTTGCCAAAACAATGGAATTTGAGAAGCTAGAATGTGATACGCGCACTAAAACATAACAAAGACAAAAACAAAGGGTACATAGAATGATGATGTAAGTAACTTATTTTTTAATTATTTCTCATGGGGAAATGTGTTAGTAATGGGAGGTGATGTAATATGGGACAACTATGATGATGCATCTATTATATGGATGATGATATATCATACACATGGGAGGGAGTAGTATCGAGTCCCAACATATTTATTTACATGGATTAATCTACGTGCACTTTGTTATTTTTTTATCCAAAGTTAAAATAATAAGTTATATTGTTTCTCTATTTGTCTCTTTACTTTTAAAGTTTTCTTATTTGAGAGCATTAATATTGGGAAATAGGGTCTTTTCAATTTTATTTATTATAAAATTCAAATATACAAACAACTAAAGAACATCTCATGGTGGATTTCACTTAAATATGAAAAGTAGACAGAGTATTAATTCAATAAATATTAGAAAATGAAAACTCACATCACTCATTGTTAATGATAATTCTCAATGCTAGAACAAATGAAATTTGGGAAATACAAATGTGAAATGAGAGCCTAGGCACAATAAATACAAACAATGGGTATACCCAATGGGTAACTAATTTAATTCAATAAATATTAGAAAATGAAAACTCACATCACTCATTGTTAATGATAATTCTCAATGCTAGAACAAATGAAATTTGGGAAATACAAATGTGAAATGAGAGCCTAGGCACAATAAATACAAACAATGGGTATACCCAATGGGTAACTAATTTATTTTTTTCATTATTTATCATGGGGAAATGTATCATTGATATGGAATAATTATGATGATGCATGATCCATCCATGCATGTGGATGGGAGCGGTCAATGTATCCATGCATATTTATTTATATGGACTATTCTAGGTGCATCCCTTCTCCTTCTTCAAAATTTTCCACGAGTCTTTCTCCTCATATATATATTTACTAGGCGCATCTCTTTTCCTTATGTATGTGAAATTTTTTAGCTGCATATTTTTTATCTCTTATTGTTCAAAATTATTAATGGATGTTTTTTTTGGAAACATTCGTAAATGAGATATGGAATGACATTTAGATGTATAATATTTCACAACTCATACTTAAAAGGTTATTTACAATGTACGGTGTGAGTTTTAAATAATTCATGATTTTCTGGGGTTTGAAGTATGTTCATGTATAGYCTTTCTTTTGGAATARCGTAAATCATTTTACTAATCATTAGTCATAGGGGTTCATCACCAATTGATTTATTGTGTATAATTTGTTAACATTTGTGGTTTTGGATGAAGGACAAAAAGATTATTCACATCTTTCTGTTGTGGCAAAGAATTTTTTTTAAGGCATTCTAAAAATTTGCATAAGTGTGTCTATGAAGGAAACGGGTTGTTTTGTAGCCATGCCATCATTTTTGTCAAATGAAGAGAGTTTTTAATCAATGGGAAAAGGTAAGACCCCATCCTTAGAGCATGATGCCAACATATTGGTCAAAGAAGATTGAATCTTATATTGAATTGGTCTAGGAGGATATTTCAATGGATACTTATCTGATACTGGCAATGATCTAGCTGTTGATCGCATGTGAAAAGGCATGAACAATGCTTCCAAATTCTATGATCTTCCATATTGGAAAGACTTAAAATGACACATTTATTGGATCCAATGTAAGTGTTTAAGAATGTGTTATATTCTCTTTGGAAACATATTTATTCCACTGAAAAGGATACAAATGCATCTAGAAGACATTTAGTCATATCAAAGACAAATACAGATCTACAAGAAAAACAAAAAAAAAATGCATATGACTAAAAGATTTATCCTACTAGACTATGGATATTGTCTAAGGATGATTTAGAACTTGTGAAGAAGATAATTCATACAAGTATAGTACCAACAAAATACAACTATTCATTGAGAAAAATATTCACTATTGATATTTAGCTAACGGGTTTCTAGACACATAATTATCATAATTTGTTGCAATACAAATTAGTATATAACCCTTAATTTAACCCTTGAAATATTATGATCATATTCTAGTTAATTTGAGGATGCATAGGTTTAGCATATCTATCTCATAACTATAAGTGGATGCATTAGTCTTACACAAGATTTATGTCATGCCTTTAAAAGATTATTTCTATTTGTAAGGTTATTTCCTTGCATTTTTATTTAGACCACAATTTCTCTTCCATGAGTATATACATCAAAATATCAAGTAGTGATGTGAGAGGTTTATGAAATTACTAAATAGTAACTAAGACTATCTTTAATTTAGGTGGATCACATCCAAAGAGATACATGTGGAAAGCATCCGTAGATGGTAGAATGAAATAGTAGATATTGTTTGTACTTTGAGAAAGAGTTGCTTACTAGTCTTATGGATTGGTATATCTAGTAAAAACCATTCAATTAACTAGTGTGGTGAGTTATAGATGGATGTTCTTCCTAGAAATGTACATGAAAAGACTAAATGAGTATGTAAAGCAACATGCACGTCTTGAAAGTTGCATGGTTGAGGGGTACATTCAGATTTGGTCAGGACACACATATAAATGCTCGATTCAGGGGATCACAATCATGATGAAGAATGATTAGAAGAGGACACATTTGAATCATATGGAGTAACAAATGAGAGGTGTTATACTTATTTAACATATATATAGTTATAATTATGTTATTTAATGAACAATTAATTTCTTTGTTAAAAAATGAATAATATTAATTGCTAACTAAAATTATAGATGATGAATAAAATTAAAGAAACAAATCATTTTACTAAATACAAAAATCACTAGAAAATTGGTGACAATGGATGGATGATGAGGTTTCTACACTTTAAAATAAGTTCAAATCTTTAAAAATTTCCATAAAACTAATCTATATATTTTGCTATTTTCAATTACTTTGTCAAAATTAATACAAATTTCACATCATAAATAACTTAATAAATTAATTTGAAAATTTCACAACCTTGTATCAATTGATTAAACAAAACCTAAACATTATTAACTTGAATATTGCGAAAAACATATTTATATTACAAATTTCACATCATAAATAACTTAATAAAATTGATGAGACAAAACCTAAACATTATTAAATTGAATATTGCAGAAAGCATATTTATATTACAAATTTCACCTCATAAATAATTTAATAAATTAAAACTTAATAACTTAATTTGAATATTGCATAAAGCACATTTATATAAAATTAGTAAAAGTTGTCAACATCCCATCAGACAACACCCCAATTGAGGAAGTTGTGTAAGTATTATTGTTTTTATTTTTTAATATTTAATAAGTTTAAAAAAAAAAATTAATATTTAATATGTGTTTTTCAATGTTAATAATTAAATTTAAATATGCTCATTTAGTGATGATTTATTTACGATTCTATTCTACAAGTTCCTAATCTAGAAATAGTACGAATTATTTATAATTGCAATCTACTTATTGTTCATAGTTTTTAGCTTTAGTGGACAGACATCACTATCACATAATGACGTGGTTCACGATCGCCTTTCAACTTAAAAAAGCAAAAAGCAAAAGCAAATGCTAGTTGGGGCACCTTTTTATAGTTCATGTGTGGTATTTATTGTTTTAGGTAGCAAATGTTAGTGAAAATGGAAGGGGTCGCACTCAACCTTGATGAGTGGAACATCTATAGTTCGCAAAATGCTTATGT
>SNQJ01S0003243.1:93127-121214 GCA_010110895.2 Picea sitchensis
ATATATATATATAGTTGCAAAAGAGTTGTTCATCAGACTTCTTTTGGAGCTCTGACTGCACATATCCAAACACGACCAAGAAAATTGTTCATTGAGTTTACTTCCTAGAGCTATGAATGCACATATCCAAACACAACCAAGAAAATTGTTCATTGAGTTTAATTTATGGAGCTACGACTGCACATATCCAAACACGACCAAGAAAATCGTTCATTTAGTTTACTTCTTGGTGCTACGACTACATATATCCAAACACGACCAAGAAAATCGTTCATTGAGTTTACTTCCTAGAGCTATGACTACACATATCCAAACACGACCAAGAAAATCGATCATTGAGTTTACTTCCTGGAGCTACGATTGCACATATCCAATCACTGCTAAGAAAACCGTTCATTGAGTTTACTTCCTAGAGCAACAATTACACATATCCAAACCATGAACCTAAATGACTATGACCCTCCCCTAAATATGGGTTTTGTTTCTACTGATTAGTTTTAATGTCTATCATCATTGTAGCCAACTTGACATCAAATTTAGTTTTCACCTTTTGTTCCCCAACATTTAACCATTTGAAAAAAACTATCTCAATATTTTTAATAAAAAATCTACCTCATTTGCATATTAAAATCTAAGCCATCAAAATCAAGACTAATCTCAACGCTCTTAACAAAGTATGAATATTCCACATATGTGACATAGTTTAAAAAAATCAAAATAAATAAACAACTAGACACAAAATCCTTGGAAATCCAAAAAGAAAAGCATCGTCATATTTAATGATCATCTACTCTTTTATATATATAATGATAGATCTTCAATCATATATATATATATATATATATATATATATATGAAAAAAAAAGCATGGACTTGTATTTAATGATCATCTACTCTCTTTTATATATATATGAGAGGAATTAATAGTCTTCTTTAATCTCTAAAAGATCTTCTATAAATAGTAGCAAAGCACACAAAATCCTACAAATCATGGAATAAAGGAAGCATAGGTCGTATTCAATTATCATTTTATTATTGTTTATATGTTATATATATAGTGTGAGAATAAGTAGTCTTCTTTAATCTCTAAATAAATATTCAAAACACCTTTTAATAAGATGCGGTAACATGCTTTTCGGATGGGGTGACATTTAGCAACGGAGAGAAACGTGGTGCGCACAGATAGTTTGGGGAGTTATTATCCCCAATTGTCGCCCTCATCCCACACCATTTGAATGACAGGCCTTAACACTGCACTTATGGTAGTGCGTTGCTCTACCTCTGAGAACTTAATGGCTATGCATGTGAACCAACTCTGGAGCTCTAAGGTGGGTAATCGTCCTCGGGCTAATGTCACTTCATCTTTCATGGTGTCCCCCACCATCATTCAATCGATCGATACGAAGGTAATAGCTCCTATGCATTTTGTCATTTACCAAGTTTAGTTGGCTCTTTGGTTCTCCCGGTCTCTTATGTATTCATGTGGTGGACTTCCTCCCATCGCCTCCCTACCACTGTTGATCACCTCTCTCAATCTCCTTTTCAACAGCACGACTACACCTGCTTGGAATTTGCCTTCGTTGCCTCATATTTGTTGTTATCCTTCAATCATGCCGAGAGAGGCATGGAGCTATGACTACACATATCCAAACACGACCAAGAAAATCATTCATTTAGTTTACTTCTTGGTGCTACGACTACATATATCCAAACACGACCAAGAAAACCGTTCATTGAGTTTACTTCCTGGAGCTATGACTACACATATCCAAACACGACCAAGAAAATTGTACTTCCTGGAGCTATGACTACACATATCCAAACACGACCAAGAAAATTGTTCATTGAGTTTACTTCCTGGAGCTACATTTGCACATATCCAAACACTGCTAAGAAAACCGTTCATTGAGTTTACTTCCTAGAGCAACAATTGCTCATATCCAAACCATTAACCTAAATGACTATGACCCTCCCCTAAATATGGGTTTTGTTTCTACTGATTAGTTTTAATGTCTATCACCATTGTAGCCAACTTGACATCAGATTTAGTTCACTCCGCTCATGCCCAAAACTTGCCTCCACCCTCTTCTGAAAATATGCATGACATGGGAAGCTTCCCGGTGGAAGAAAAAATTCCTCCTCTGAAACAACAGCCCTTGGAAGCCTCGCTCGAGCCTAGTATCATCACCAGACCCCAAGCCCTACCTATGGATGTAACACCCTGTTTCCCCCAGTTTATAAATATACTATATTGGCCAAGAGACTATGGAAAACTCAATATGTGTGAATGTTTGATTTGATGGACCTTTGTATAAAAGGTCAATGAATGTAAATTATGTTATTTACTAAGAAAATGGATAAGTGTTACATGGTTGTTGGAAGGGGTGTTTACTAAGAGAGACCATGAATGCTAAGAAAGAGATGGTGAAGGGGACCAGGAATGGTTGCATTAACCTAACCCAAACTAGTACCTTACTGGATTTAATTGCTTAGGACCAGAACAATCCTCTGACCCAGGAATGAATTACAGTCAGGCTGGTAGGTGGGAAGACCTCCTTAAGAGTTAATGAGGGGATGGGTCAGAGCACCCATCTGTAAGGCTTTCAGACTTGACCACAGGTTGGGGATTCGAGCCACACTCAATATTGATGAGAAAGGCAAGAAAGGAAGGTGTGGTGGGCAGAGGAAGACCTGCAAAGAGTGCAGAGACGAGAGGCTAAGCTCTTAGATTCAAGGAAGAACTAAGGAATGAGCATTCTGGTTGCAGGGAAATGGCTAGCAGGGTTATGATAAAATATGATAAACGAGGTTGGTCCTCCTTGCTTGGTATTGTGTAAACCATCGCCAAGATCCTGCGAGAGGAGGAGAGTAACCTATGTCCCTACTGTCGCTGAGCCAAAAGAAAGGATTTTATCACAGAGCATCATGGTCTATCTCAGGGGTGGCTAGTGGTAAATCCGTTAGGAGTGACTGAGCCTATGGTTGGGTGGAAATGGTCACCCCTTTCAACATTCGCTTCACGTTATCTTGTTCTGATAAGTATTTTCCTACTTTATGTATTGAACTAAAATAATGGATGAATGCATAGAATTATGTATACATGTGTATCTATAAATGGTTTTTGTGTGGAATGGTCATGATATGTGTATGCATTCATCGCCTTGTGAACTTATGCCTCTGACTGATAGTTTGTATGCCCTAGATTAGCCCCTGAGGCTTCTTGGGACATAAGCTTGTAAGACGACTAAGATAGGGGATATCGTGTCAATTTGAACCTGTCTGTCCAAATAGGATACCTCTTTAAGACTCCTTGCCGTGCGATCGAGATTCTAGGCCGAATTCCTTAACCATTTCATTGTAAAGCTCAGGAACGATAAAAAAGTTCAAGCCTTGAAAGAGGAGATCTCTTCATTTGAAAGACGAGCGAGCGAGATCCGTTCGAGAGGACCCATATGATCAATACCTAGGAACCTTAGGCTAGTCCTAAGGAAGCTAAGTCCTCTTGGATTCAGAGCTCTGGAAGTCCAGGACTTCAGAGTATGACCAACCTTACCAGCCTTATATTGGCTGAAGGTAACCAGGAGACTCGGTTTCCCGTAAGGTTGACTGGCATTAGGTGGTTCCCCAGGTAGTTAGGTGAACCTATCTTACCAACTAAATTGGGATCCGAAACCTTGAAGGCCGAAGCCGTGAAGGATCCATAACCGTAGATCGAGGGATCCTTCGGGTCCTTTCCCCACTGTCGATATACCAGGGACGCGTGGTGCTATCCCCTTTAGTTCAGATATTGGGCACTTTGAGATATGAGAGGAGTTTGCATCACAACACTCCTGAACAATGAATCCTTGAGGTATCAAGAGTCATAGATCTATAAACCTACGTGGCCGGATCTCGACCATGAGATCTGAAGAATGTTAGAAGTCTGTCAGTCCGAGGTGACGTGGTGCAGTGATGTCACCCAGGGTGACATGGACCCCAACTTGATGTGCCATGTGTCACCCAGATTCGTGTGTATCCCATACCCTATAGGCCCATTGGAACGTAACACATGTCACCATGACCCCTCCTACGTGTCAGTCCCTGACATGTGTCTTCCTAGCCAACATGGTTGGTGAAGTGACTGGGACCTCAGAAGTCCGGGACCTCGAGACTCCGAAGGATTTGGGGTGTAGCATTTAGAAAGACAAAAAGGTCTGAAGGCCAAAACCATGTGGCAAGCTTCCGAGACTTTGGAAGTTTGAGACTTCGGGATTTCTCGGGCGCAGATATCAAGGAGATGTTTAGCGCCAAAGAATCGAACTTTGAATTCCCCGCTAGCCTATGTGTCAGACGAGGGTTAAGCCAGTCGTCAGATTGGTTGATGGATTGACCTTCCCTACGGGAGGTAGGAACCAAGAGATGGTACTAATGAGATGAATCCATAAGAGATAAACCAAGGGTCATTTTAGAATCTAGTAGCAGTTGTTAGAAAGCTATAGGAAAGTAGAAGAGAATGAATAATCCCGGAGAGATTATTCGAGATGAGCTAGTTAAGGAGAAATGAATTTATGATACCCCACCCCTTAAAAGAGTATTAATGAGTCATGTGTGTTACAAATTGGTATCAGAGCATGGTTACAACACTTGGCCTGCTTGGGCTCATGGATGAGTTGTGTAAAAAACCATATTTAAAGAACAAGGGTGACGCCCTATCTTGCCTCTTTCCTAAAAAGTCTGGTTAAACTTTTACTGAAGAAAAGAATGAAACCTTCTTTTGTGTGTGTGTATTTAAGAAAAATGAACTATGGGTTGTTCGTAAACTAATATACTATTGGCTAACAATCAATGTTTTTTCAGCACTCCAGTAGTCAGTGAATCCCGAGAAACTACAAGCATAAAGGATGGTGACATGCCATGAAGTGGGGGATGGCTCCCACAATAGAGACGAATAATCTGATGAAAGGAAGGCGGTGGAAACCCCTCTGGATCTGGCTAAAACTATAAGGAGCCTCATGGCCGAATTACAGAGTTGCAAGGATGACAACGAGAGATTGATAAAGGAACAAGAAAAACAAACGAAAATTAATGTAGTCTTATTGCAGAGCTTATCCGATATACAGAGGCAGCTGCAATATGGACTTGAAACCAGTCATGTGGATTGACGACATACAAAGAGAAGTCAAATTCCACCTGAGATACGAAAATGTGGTCTCATAAGTGGCCACACTAGGAGGAGTACCTCGAGGAAGGACCAACCTGGAAGCAGGGGACACTCACCGATGGAGTCCTCTAGAGAGGAAACTGACAACTCTGAGGGATCCTCTAGTGGAAAAACTAGCTCACATTCTCAAAGGAAAGGAAAGAAGCGAAAGCATTCGAAAAGTCATGACCTTGAAGAGTTCAAGAAAGCAAAACCACCCTCTTTCAATGGAGAGATTGAGGAAGGGGAAGAGGCAAAATCTTGGCTACTTAGTTTAAAGAAGTACTTCAGAGTCCATGACTACTTTGAAAACTTGAAGGCTCGAATAGCCATCTTCAACCTGAATGGAAAGGCTTCCATTTGGTGGGAAGACCTTAAGAATGTAAAAGGAATCCATGAATTAGAGGACTTATCATGGAAACAGTTTGAGAAACACTTGAAGAAGAAGTATCTATCAGAGAAATACTTTGATGGGAAGACTAATGATTTCTATGAACTCAAGTTGGGACAACTCATCATAGAGGAATATGTCAATAAATTTGTTGAGCTGCTAAGGTATGTACCCTACATAAAGGATGAAAAGGTAAAAGTGCAACGATATATTAGTGGGTTACCTCAGACCTACCGGAACATGATTGAGTCTGACGAGCCAAAGACCTTAGAAGACACTATCTGGAAGGCAAGGTATTATTATGAACATCTCGGGAGTCAAAAAAAACCTCGCGAGGACTGGAAGAAGAAGAGTAGTTTGGGAATCAATAAGAAGGGGTTATGTTGTCCCTTGACCAAGTTTTGAGAGTTTATTGGTCATATTGACCTATTTTGGGACTTCGACACCATGTCGAAGGAGGAGTGCGAGACGAAGCGGAGATCATGGGATCTCGACCCACTTTTAGGTCCTTTTGGGTTTTTGGGAATATGTAATGGGAAAGGGATGTTGACCCGTGGGTTTACCCATGCTTAGGCCCACTTTTGTAATGTATAAATAGAAGTCTAAGCAATGTAAGAAAGGCGAAGGAGCTAAGTGCTAATGAGATAAGAACCAATCGACACCTATGTAGGCTAAGTGCTAGTAAGGTTTTGTAAGTTCTTTGTGCATGGCTGTAAGAGAATTACAGAGCTAAGTGCAAGTCCTTGTAAGAAGTTGTGGAAAGATTTGTGTTGTGGAGCAAGGAAGAAGGATCTAGTGAGTTGCGCAGATCTTCTGTTCTGTGCGGAGTAAGGGTTTTGAGGCTCTGTGCTTGTAACCACTTGACCGAAGATAATAAAGAAGAACAGTTGGTGGACGTATCCCCATGGTGGGGGTGAACCACGTAAACACTGTGTTGTTTGCTTTGTGCCTTGTCTTGATGTGCTCACATGTTATTTGCTAAGTGCTTTGAGATGATTAGATAGATCTGCTATGCTTAGTGATAATGATGAGTAGAATGTTAGATCTGATATATATGTATGTGTTAAGTGCTTGATCTGTTAGATCTGAATAATTAGTTGATGCTAAGTGCTCGAATACTCTAGTTCATTGTGAATGTTGCGAAGCTCTATTTTACTAGCGAAGCGGATATTAATCGCATATTAAGGAAATAATGGTGCTAAGTGCTTTATTAAGTGTTCTAATCACAGATTTGTGTCTCAGCTGAGGTTGTAGACACTTGAGTCTTGCAACCATCCTTGCCTCTACCTTGGGTGAGACTTCATCTGATTTGCAAGTGTTGTTGAAAGGGCCAGTAGTTAGGGTTTTGTTGGTGCGATGTTCTAGCGTTGAACCCTAGGTCTTCCCCTATGCCAACAAATGGTTCTGTTGCTGGGACCTAAAACTGTGATTTCTGGGAACTAAGAAGAAGAATATTTGTGCAAAGAGGTTGACTTGAAAGTCTTGTGCGAATATCTGTGCCCTAGTGCGCAGTATTCTACTCGATTTATAAATCTCTGTGCTGAAAGAAAGAGGCTCAATCTGAAAGAAAGAGGCCCAATCTAAGGAAAAGAGGTCGGATCTAAAGAAAGAAATGAGATCTGAACTCTTTGTTCTCTAAGAAAGGTAAAAGTGGGAATTCTTGACTAAAAGAGGTAAGGTCTGTAAGCTCTGTGCTCTGATAAAGGTAAGAGTAGTTAAAAGTTTTAGATATGGAGGCTTTGTGCTCTGTAGAAGTAAGATAAGTGAAAATTTTTGTTTCTAAACTATGGATCTAGGTATGTTTAATAGAATCTGTCCTAGTTTGAAAACTAGGGAACTAATAGATGAAAGAAGGCTTGATATGAGTATATCTGATAAGAATAATGATAGATATGTTATACCTATGCATAGAAAGAATGTTTGGACTAACAAATGGATGCAGGATCCTAGAAATAATTTTTTGCAGGTTAGCTACCATGATTCTGGCATGTAGTACAGAAGAAGCTGGGGATCATTTAAATGAAAGAGAGGATTAACCCTCTGTTACAGTTGCAGAAGACCGGGACATCTTGCTAAGGAATGACCTGAAAGGAGATCTAGTTGTATTTGTTGCAAAGCTATGGACCATGAAGTATATTGCCCTAGAATGATCGCCAAGCTTGAAGGAATGAATCTGAATCAAGAAAACCCTAAGGCAGATCCAGAAACTCAGATTATGACAGAACCCCAGCAAGAATCAGAAAAACTATTGATACAAATGACAGAAACCCTGAACGACCACCGACATGTCAGATTATCAACGATTTTCAAAGAAAAAGAATGCCTTGAAGCAAGAATAGGAGACTTCGACATTGACTATGTCCTTGATGAAGAGACACAAGTGAACATTATGCCAGAAAGAACTTGGGAAGCTATAGGGAAGCCTTCTATGATCCCTTCATTAGGAGGAATAAGACTATTCAGAGGAAAGTTGATGATTTTATGTGGAAAGCTCACTTAGATACCTATGATAGTCAATGGAACTTTGACAAAGGAAGACTTTGAGATTATTAAATTCATTGAAGATAATGCCCCATTTACCATGTTACTAGGAAAACCTTGGATTGATAGAGATCAATCTAGAAAGAAGGAAGAAGAAGAAGTCTTACAATAGAAGAGACAAGAATTAAAAGATTTCATGACCAAAAGGATCGCACAGTTAATGGGAGAACAGGAGAACATATCAAATCTATTTGACCCCAGAGACTCCGATGTCGAAGCTGCAAGATTACTAGAATACCCACATAATACTGAAGTACTTACTCCGGAGACAAAAGAGATATTAACCCTGAAAGGTTCTTCACAACGTGCAATGATTATGTTAAATGAAGATAAGAATCAGAATGGAAAAAGATACACCGAGACAAATCTCACTGGAAAGAAGGCTAGAAAGATAAGTAAGAAGAGGGTTAAGATTGAAAAATTAAAAAAGATTCTAGAGGGAACTTCGTAGAAGGAAAATATGCAGTATCGGAGCTTCGTCGGGATTTTAGAACAACGACACATGGCACTTTTCCATGAGGAAGTAATATAGTCATTGGGGACCAATATAACCGTTCGATTGCCACTTCGAACGGGTCAGAAAAACATTTATGGGTCATCACCAGACCATTAGCCGCGCCCTAACGGACAAAACAAAGTTAATGGAGGTTGCATACTCGTTGCAAGCCGACCGTTGTCGAATTACCTATAAATCTCATCGCGCCATGCACCGAGAACACTTTTTCAAATCGAGAATTTGAGCCCACAACCTAATCCGAGTTTATACAATGATCATTGTGCTCTTGTTCCCTATCTCATTACCATGTTTGAGTTGTTCCCTGATCCCGCAAATTGCTTACCCCGAGTGCATATGTCGGAAGCATTGAGCGTAGCATAGAAATTTGTTGAAGAAGATCTGATCAAATTGATGACTAAGAGAGTCATGTCGGAACGAGGGTTATCCACAAGAGTAAAAGCATCATCCATGAGAGGACTGGCATCCTCTCCGTCCACTGCTCGAGCTGGTCCATCCCAACCAACCGATGAGAAGCGAACTAAACACATAGATGATATCGCCAACACTAAACCGATCCCGAGCATTTTACCTACTTATCTACCACCTATGAGTGGTGCCATCAACCGAGACAATGTGCCTAGATATTTTGAATATGATTTGATCACTGCATACCTTCTGAAAGGGGTGCGCACAGTTCGTGCTGACCAAGATAAGCTCGCAGCGTTGAAATTTAGTGACTTCAACCTCGGTGACATTAATGTTTACAGCATGCTCGCCCCGCATAAGTACTTGACCAGGACCAAAGGAAAGAATTCAAAGATCATCCCTCAGTCATGGGTGATGAACCTCGCGCAATCCACACTTCTCAATGTAATGAATATTCCTCACTTTGGGAGGCATCAAGAAGTGAATGTCTGCGTCAAATTGATGTTGTCCTGCTACCACAGAGGATATTTATGGTTGAACCGTCGCATCACCATGGATCCAACTTTGATCAATAGGATCACAAGGCTTAGTATGAAAGGCCCTGACCCACGAGAAATTTACCTTGGAAAGGCCACAAACCGAGCATTAGCACAGAGAATTAAAGAGACATATGGCGATGTAGAGAAGGGCACGTGAGGTTACAAGGTAGCCTCTATCTAGAGTGACATAGTGTGCCTTGCATGTCAGCTGATCGCAGGCAAGATAGTTCCCAAGAACCAACCCACCGAAGTGACTGGATTCGTTGTTGACCTCACCAGGAAGTGTGCAAGACCAAGGATATGAGCTCCACTTTAGTTGGCTTTTCATACTAATTTCTTTCATCGGATGGGAGATGCCAGAAGGTGAGACCTTCCAAGACATCAAACCCTTTGAACCGTTGGATATGAAGTTCAGTACCCTGTGGTACTCTAGTGACATGAACAAGTAGTGGAAAACCAATGCCGTCTTACACACTTATTACAATCAATTGAAGGCCACAATCCAGTCTACGCCCAGGATAACCCCGAGCACACTCTACAGGTTCAAGCCATTGATGAAATTCAACGTGGACCGCCATTTCATCTACATCACAGCGTGCGTTGATGAGCTCAAACAACAGCTATAGTCATACTACAAACTGACGGAGGACGACTTGGAAGAAATCACCAAGGAATGGTCGGCGGACCTTCTAATTTTAGTAGACCCCGCATAGCTCTCTGATATAGATAGCCCAGAAGCAGCACTCGATACCCTGGGACCCAACAAGACAAAGAAAAATGAGGACACCCAAGATGCAAATAGTACCTCCACGAAGACCACTTCGATCTCACCTGAGCAAGGAGGTGATGGTGGAGAGATAGATGGCACAAAGATTGAGCAAAATAAAGGCGAATTTACACTGCCTAGAGAGGAGGAGGACCCCTCCAAGAAATGGAAGGTTACCCCACCAAAGCCTTCGTACTGGAAGAAAGTTAAAGCAACCAGAACCAAGTTCAAGACTTTCCTCACCCTAGATGACTTTGACTTCATCGTCGCTGCACTAAACGATGCTTCGCTAGAGGTAGCAGAAAATCAGGAAGCCAAGCAGGAGGGGGTGTTCAGTCGCATCAAGGACGAGCTCCAAGGAGTGCAACAAGCACTACAGTCCATCAGCGCAGTTTCCACTGTGCCCCTGCCATCAGGAAAACCAGAGCTAGGTGATGAGCCAACCCAACTACACCAGATTGTTTATACAGTCGAAGCTCGCCTTCGACGAGCTCAAGAAGAGACAGTGCAAGCCACCCAGGCTTTGGCGCAAGCACAGGGAGATCTACTAGAACAATGCAGTAATGCAGAACGAGAAAAGATTTCTCTACAAGCAAAGTGGGAGGAAGAGAAAACAGAGCTACAACAAAACAAGGAAAAGTTGCTCACATAGCAACTCGAAGTATAGGAAAGGGTTCATAGAGCACTTCATTCTATGACAGTCATTGAAGTAAAGATTGAAGAACGAATTCCATAGCAGGTGGCACAACTCGAAGAGGTAATACAGAAGATTCAGCAGCACATCACGGATCTAGAGCTCCGCGCTGTGCCCAAGACCCCTTAGGAGATAAGAGACCAGCGAGAAGAAACTGCTCGCAGTGTAGTTGACAGATTAAAATCTCTTGCCTTAGAGTGCAAGTAGCTAAGTAACCAGAGCATGCAGACATATGAAAACCTTACAAAAAATCCAGAATTACAAGCGTTGGAGTCACAGCTCCAAGAAGCAAAACAACATGCGGATACACTACAGGTGCAACTGAAGGCCCTGTCTGCAGTAGATAGAATGAAAAGATCTCACGAACAATGCATAGCCCAGCAACAGATCCATATGATCCAGAGCAAAGTAATGGAAGTCACCCAACAAATCCAACCTGTGCAAGATAAGGCATGCCTGTTATTTTTCAAGATTGAAAGCCAAGGAGCAAAGCTGGAATAGGTTGTCCTCATAATAGAACAACGACTGGAAGGACCAGTAAACGACGTAGTGATCCCAGAGTTCACCGAGCAAGAGGCCACAACAAAGAAACAGGTTGAAGAAGCTCGAGCCAAGCTCGAGGCATTCGAGGCAGAATTGCTCAGACCAGAGTGACTCAGGGCGAGTCACAGGTGAGTATTGGGGGCATGTTGGCCCTTGACCAAGTTTTGAGAGTTTCTTGGTCATATTGACCTATTTTGGGACTTCGACACCATGTCGAAGGAGGAGCGCAAGATGAAGCAGAGTTCATGGGATATCGGCCCACTTTTAGGTCCTTTTGGGTTTTTGGGAATATGTAATGGGAAAGGGATGTCGACCCGTGGGTTTACCCACGCTTAGGCCCACTTTTGTAATGTATAAATAGAAGTCTAAGAAATGTAAGAAAGGCGAAGGAGCTAAGTGCTAATGAGATAAGAATCGATCGGCACCTATGTAGGCTAAGTGCTAGTAAGGTTTTGTAAGTGCTTTGTGCATGACTATAAGAGACTTACAGAGCTAAGTGCAAGTCCTTGCAAGAAGTTGTGGAAAGCTTTGTGCTGTGGAGTAAGGAAGAAGGATCTAGCGAGCTACACAGATCTTCTGTCCTGTGCAGAGTAAGGGTTTTGAAGCTCTGTGCTTGTAACTACTTGACGGAAGATAATAAAGAAGAACAGTTGGTGGATGTAGCCCCAGGGTGGGGGTGAACCACGTAAACACCGTGTTGTTTGCTTTGTGCCTTGTCTTGACGTGCTCACATGTTATTTTCTAAGTGCTTTGAGATGATTAGATAGATCTACTATGCTTAGTGCTAATGATGAGTAGAATGTTAGAACTGATATATATGTATGTGCTAAGTGCTTGATATGTTAGATATGAATAATCTGTTGATGCTAAGTGCTCAAATAATCTAGTTTATTGTGAATGCTGCAAAGCTCTGTTGTACTAGCGAAGCGGTTATTAATCGCATATTAAGGAATTAGTGGTGCTAAGTGCTTTATTAAGTGTTCTAATCACATATCTGTGTCCTAGTTGAGGTTGCAGACACCTAAGTCTTGCAACCACCCCTGCCTCTACCTCGGGTGAGACTTCATTTGCTTCGCAAGTGTTTCCAAAAGGGCCGATAGTTAGAGTTTTGTTGGTGTGTTGTTGTAGCGTTGAAGCCTGGGTCTTCCCCTGTGCCAACAAGTTCAAACCCTTAATATTTAAGAATTATAGGAAGGACTCTAGGATAATCCTTCATGCTAGAAGTGTATATCAACAAAATTTCTCCTCCTAGAGTGGAAATAAACCTTTTGAAGCAACCCCAGGAAAGGCTGATAACCCAAAGAGAGAACCCTTGAAATGTTGGGGTTGCAGTGAAGAACATCTACTGAGGGATTTCCCACACAGACAACAAAACAGTAGAAGAGTCTATAATATACAAGAAGCTACCACTGTCAATGATGTGGCTAGGAGCATGCCACAGATTTACGTAGCTTTGGATAATAAACAAGTCGACCATCAAGCTTCAGTGGTGGAAATGGAAGGTATGATCGCCAAACATATAGTTTCTATTTTAATTGACCCTGGTTCTAACTTGAGTTATGTGGCCCCTCAAACTGTTGATAAGTGTAAACTGCAACCAGTTAGACATGTTAAGCCTTGGTTGGTACAACTAGCCACTAGCACCAAAAGAAAAGTGGCAGAGGTCATACCTATAACACCTCGGGTTTCGAACCCCCATTTTAAATAATGTATTGTTACAATGCTAAGAGGCATGATTGCCCAAACAATTATTAAAGGGATAGTATGCCCAAGAAATGTAATGTTTTGATCATTGTTAATAATAAACACATTGTTGGCTGCTAGACAGACAAGGACTAGAGTTATAGGGGGCTATGATTCCACAAGAGAGGGGGCTTGAGGGGATAAATGTTTATTCCTATGTTAATTACCCTTTTTTCCTAAGGGAGGGGATCGATTACGTGAGATTCTTGGGGAAGGCTGGGAGGTTTGTGATTCCCCATGAAAATACTTAAACCCATCCTTGGTCTGATTGTAGGGTTGGTCGTTGGCTTGTCTACTCATTCACTTCTGCATTCGTACCATTATTTCCCTCACACCCTTTCATGCACTCACTCACCCATTCATTGATCCATCCCCACCTGTGTCTTAGTTGGGTAAAGGGAAAGGAACTGTTGAATATTAGACACGATTTATAAGTTGGTTGTAATGGTCGCTGGTGCAATCCAGCCATGACTTGGGGCCTGCATGTCTGAGATGCGTTGGTCTGTGCCCTGTTTTTCTCACAAATGTGAGTCCTGAGAGTTGCAACATTGAGATTCTGGACCATCTGTGCCGGAGGCCCTGGAA
This sequence comes from Picea sitchensis, assembly GCA_010110895.2. Classification (NCBI taxonomy): domain Eukaryota; kingdom Viridiplantae; phylum Streptophyta; class Pinopsida; order Pinales; family Pinaceae; genus Picea; species Picea sitchensis. The sequence continues at coordinate 107,031 of SNQJ01S0003243.1, forward strand.
AAAGGAGAAGGACTTCTTGAGAGACTATGTGGTAGAGAAGGGTGGAGGTCCATTCTCTTGGGTGGTACAGGTTGGGTGGAAGAGAGCTGGGTAGTTGGATTATTGTGGGTGTTGGGAAACCTATGAGAGCTTGAGAGCTGACTGGGTTGGGAACCCAAGTACACTCTGGAACCGTCCTTGTGGATTCATAGCCCTGGATCGGGGGTGACACTATTGTTGAGATTTGGAGCAGTGGTGTCTATGGTTGGGTAGAACGTCCTTGGTCTACAACCAGTTGGTGTCACCTTTTTATAAAGATAAGTGCTCTTTGTTGTGATATTATTATCTGTATATGAATGTATTCCACTATGTATTTTAATTATCATTTAACTTAATCTTAGATTATGCATGCTTGCTGGATATTGTTGTGCATGTCATTTAATATTTTATCTTATGCATCCTTATTAAATAAAGAAGGTTCCAGTAAGAGTTTGAAGCCCAAGGGTGGGCTTGAAGGTAGCATACCCTAGCCTATGGGTGGTTGGGGATGTTACAGATTGGTCTCAGAGCTTCTGGTAGAAACACTGGGTTGGTATGGGTCGGGTCTGTTGGTCAGAGTCTTGTGGTCAAGATCGAACTCTGACCGTGAAGTTGAAAATATCAGGAGGAATGGTGTTGTAGAATCTACACATGAGTTAGATCGTCAGAGATCCGTTGTAAGGGTTTCAAAGGATCATGTCCACCCCCCTTCGAATTCAGGAGCGATCGCCACTGTGGGATCAGTAGAGATCATGGATTGTTGGATTGGAGGACAGGTGAACATGGGTCGTCCAATGAAAATGAAGCAAGGGTTAAGGTCACAACCATCGGATCCCATTGGAGAGAGAGATCAACAGACATAAGGCATTGCGGGGAACTAAGTTGCATAAGAGATAATTCCCCAAGGTGGTCCCGCAATCCAAACCATAGTTTCATCGAGGGGTTACGTGTCAGCATCATGAGGATTGCGAGGTGAAAAGTGGGTTACTCCAAACCAACGATGCGTTCCCCTGCAAATTGAAAGGCAGTAAGTGATGTGACATGATAGGGCTCGAACATCGAAACTCTGTATAGCTGAAGTAGATCCTGACCATCGATCACCAAGAGGTACGTGTCAATAGATCAATAACTCCGGAGAAATTTGTTCGAGAGGTTTTTAGTTGATATTTGAAACTCCTGAAGCCCGGAGAGACAGAAATCTGAAGTAAATGTCGATCGTCCGATCATCCAAAATAGATCTCAGTCGACAGATCATCCAGAGTAAATCTCAAGCGTTGGATCATTCGAGGTGAATTTGGGTCGTCTGTTCCAAAAGAGACGTGGCGTAAATTTGTGGATTTAGGGTGAAGGCCTGAAGTAAGCCTCAATCGTCCGATTCAAGAGGACACATGACATAATCCCATGTACTTCGAGGAGGTCTGAAGTTTGAGATTTCAGAAAACCGAAGTCTCGAAGTGAATCTTAGTCGTCCAATCTAGGAGGACACATGGTGACAGATTGGCCAGTTCAGGAATTCATAGTTCAAGAGAATTGGAAGTGTGCTAGTATGGAAACTCCCGAAGTCCTGAAGCCCGAAGATCCGAAGTGATGGGGTACGATGAAGTCACCTAGAGATGATGTGGATCCTGGAATTTCTAAAGTGACATGGCTTACAGACGTCACTTGGGATGATGTGGACACATGGGATGTGTGTCATGTGTCAGTAAGTTTTGGGCATTGGAGTATTGAAAATTCAGTTAGAACATGACACATGGAACCCGTGTAATTAGGCCACGTGTCCTCGTCTAGTATTTCACCACGTGGCGACAGATTGTGCAGTTCAGAGACTGGTCACTCCAGTGGGGAAAGATGTGACAGGTTGCGTTGGGTTGAAAACTTCTGAAGGCCGGAGCACATATCGACCGTTGATTCCAGAAGACACATGTCGAAGGATCATCGACTTTGGGTGGAAGCACTATGGGAGAAAGTGTAGGAGGAAGTTTTGAAAAATCCAAAGCTCGAAGAGCCGAAGCAATTCACAGCCGCTGATCTATGGGATTCACAACCGTTGATCTTCGGGTGAAAGAACTTCGGGTAATAGTGTTATGGGAGGAGGCAAGTGAGGAAATTTGAGAGTCTCGAAGCATGGAGTCCCGAAGTGGATCACGATCATTGATCGTGAAAGAGGACGAAGACAGTTGATCTGGTCCTGGCTGAAAGTTCCAAAGTCCCGAAGCTCTAGACAAGTGCTTTTTTAGCTAAGCGCAGGGTCATGGTCATGATCATATGAAGATTGAGAGCTGATGGAAGGAGGGATAAGGGCCGAATTGGTGGTCTTCGAGACAAAAAATTGCTAAGGAAGTATTTAGCTGCGGTTTCTAGTCGTGGTCACCTGGGAAGGTGGTTTGAAGGAAGCACCTGCGAAGGATAAAACTCTGTGTCATCCAAGGATAACATGACACTGTTATTTTCAAAGAATGGGGATATGATCTCCATGAAAAAAAAAATAAAGAGACCTATAGCATGCTTTTGCAATTTTGTTTATCATATGCATAATTCTAACAAAATGGTCGCTTGCACATTTTGCAGAATTGAGGGGTTTAAACACATCAACTCAGGATGCGTATTGAGGAAATGGAAGAAGGTGAGGGAGCCTCCAATCATAAGGAGGTCGAAGGCAAGAATGCCAGAGTTAGTAATGCAGAGACAGAGTCCAATGGATGCAAGGGAAAATGAGAACATGAAATGTTAAAAGAAACAGTAAGAGTATTGAAGATGGAAGTGCAGAGCTACAAAGAAGACAATGAGAGACTGATGAGAGAGAAAAATCAGATAAATTCTCGAGTGTTGTAGAGATTAAATCAGTTGCAGAGACAAACAAACAATGGATCAAACTCAATACAAGAGGAAGAAGAAAGGGGCCATGAAAGAAGGGATGATTGTGGAAGAGCTGGTTATTCCAGAAGTTCTAGCAGAGCTCATGGACACCACTCACCTCCTTACTCAGAAAGAAATTTTTATGCATTAGATGATCCCGTAAGCAGTCCAGAGGTGTCTCCTTTCAGACACCAAAGAAGGAAACAAGAGGTAGATATTTTGCAAGGAGATCTGAGGAAGATCAATCCACCTTCCTTTGAGGGTGAAAAAGAAAGGGAATATGACGTCGAAGCATGGTTGATTGGGCTAAGGAGATATGTTCAGTTGCATAACTATTCATCAAATTTGGAAGCCAGGATTTCCACCTACCATTTGCATGGGAAAGATGCAATGTAGTGGGACCAACTAAAGCAAGTGGATCACATTAATGAGAGTAGGATCACTTGGAAGCAGTTCAAGAAGTACTTCTAGAAGGAGTACCTCTCAGAGCATTTCTATGACAATAAAATGAAGGAGTTCTTTGAACTCAAGTTGGGAAGCATGACTATGGCAGAGTATGAGAAGAAGTTCGTGGGATTGTTAAAATATGTCAGGTTCATTGGTGATGGGAAGGTGAAAATACATAGATTTCTAAGTGGATTGCCAACCTTTTATAAGGAAAAGATCAAGTATGATGAGCCCAAGACCTTGATTGAAACCATCAGGAAGGATAAATACCTATATGAGAAAGGCCAGGGAAGAGAATCTCTACAGAAATCTTGGAAGGACACGAAGAATGAGAAGTCTGATCAGAGGAGGAAAGGATTCAAACCTTCCTTCAACATGAATGAGCCTAATAGAAATCATCAAGATCAGTATGCTAAGAGGGATTTCAAGAAAGAATATTCTTTGGGAAAAAGGGGAAGACCACCAATCCAATGTTGGGGATGCAAGGAAGATCACCTGTACAAGGATTTTCCACATAGAAAGGACAGAGTGAAGACTGTGCACAACATCCAAGAGGCTACAACAGTCAAAGATATGGGAAGAATATATGTGTCTTTAAATGATCGACAAGCATCATACCAGTCTAATATGATCGAGGAGGAAGGTAAGATCATAAATCAACCTGTTGCTATTTTGATTGATTCAGGGGAAAGTCATTGCTACATTGAACCTAAGATAGTGGATAGATTTCATTTGGAGAAAAGTAAACTTGGAAAATCAAGTTTGGTTAAGTTAGCCACTGGAACCAAAAGAAGAATCCATGATATCGTCAGAAGTTGTTCCATAAGTCTTAATGGCATGAATACTAGTATGTATCTAAATATCATACCATTGGGGTCTTATGATATTCTGATTGGAATGGATTGGTTGGACAAGCATCATGCTGTCCTAGATTGTCATAACAAGACATTTACATGTATTGATGGAAATGGAAAACAGAGCACTGTGAAAGGAGTTCCAAGACCCATCTCTATAAGGGAGATTTCAGCCTTACAACTAAAAATATGTTTTAGGAAAGGATGTCAACTATATTCAGCTCATGTGGAAGATCCAGATAATACAAAGGGGCCAAGCATTGAAGATTTCTCGGTGCTACGAGAATTTGAAAATGTATTCCAAGAAATACTAGGATTTCCACCAAGGAGGGAGATAGATTTCTCAATTGATTTAGTGCTAGGAGTTGCCCCGATGTCAAAAACACCTTACAAAATGACCACACCAGAGTTAAAATAATTACAAATGCAGTTGGAGGAATTGTTGAAGAAAGGGTAGATACGTCCAAGTGTTTCACCTTGGGGAGCACCAATACTTTTTGTCAAAAATAAGGATGGAACCTTGAGGCTATGTATTGACTTCCAACAGCTGAACAAGTACACTATAAAGAACAATTATCCTCTACCCCGAATCGATGACCTCTTTGATCAACTAATAGGAGAAAATATATTTTCAAAAATTAACCCGAGGTAGGATACCATCAGGTAAGAATCAAGGAAGAATACATTCATAAGACAACCTTTAGGACCAGGTATGGGCATTATGAATTTGTAGTGGTGCCATTTGGACTGACCAATGCACCAATTGTATTCATGTGCTTAATGAATGGCATATTCAAAGATTATTTGGATAAGTTTGTCATAGTATTCTTGAATGACATACTTCTCTATTCTAAGTCTAAAGAGGAGCATGAACATCACTTAAGACTGGTATTGCAAGTACTGAGAGAACATAAGTTGTATGCCAAGTTGATTAAGTGTTATTTTTATCAAAACAATATCCATTACTTGGGACACATTATTTTAGAGCAGGGCATAGCAATAGATCCAAAGAATATCGAAGCCATTAGAGGATGGCCAACACCCAGTAATGTGTCAGACGTCGGATCTTTTATGGGATTAGTTGGCTACTACAAAAGGTTCATAGTAGGGTTCTCTAAGATTGCTCATCCCATCACTTCCTTGCAAAATAAGGGAACTAAATTTGAATGGACACTCAAGTGTGAAAATAATTTTAATCTATTGAAGGAATTACTTACTAGTGGACATGTGTTAAAGATTGTTGACCCAAATGAAATTTTTGTGGTATCTAAAAACGCCTGTAAGGAAGGACTTGGGGGATTCCTCACACAAAATGGACATTTCATTGGGTATGAGTCCATAAAGCTTAAGGAACATGAGAGGAACTATGCCGCCCACGACTTGGAACTTGCTGCCATTGTCCACGCCTTGAGGATGTGGAGGAATTACCTCATGGGGAAGGAATTCAAATTAAGGACATACCACATTGGCCTGAAGTATCTTTTTGAACAACCGACCTTGAATTCTAGGCAAACAAGATGGCTGGAATTTTTAAGTGAATATGACTTCGATTCAAGCATATCAAAGGAAAGGAGAATAAAGTTGTTGATGTGCTTAGTAGAAGAGTGCACCTCATGCATGCTACTGCTGTCAGTGTGCATCAGTCAGACTTGAAGAGCAGAATTTTAGATGGTCTTGTTACATATCAAAATTACCTACAGGTGAAGGAAAACTTACAACAAGGAAATGTACAACAAAAAATAAAGGAGTATGAGATAAAGGAAGATGGATTACTCATGCATAAAAATAAAATCTATGTTCCTAGTTTCGGAGAACTGAGGAATTTGGTACTAAAGGAAATGCATGAAATTTCTTATGATGGACGTCCCGATTACCAAAAAAAAATTACAGCAATAAGAAGTCAGTTCTTTTAGACGGGAATGAAGAAGGATGTTGTTGATTACATCGCTCGATGTATGGAATGTCAGAAGGTGAAGGCTAAGCATAGGCACCCGACGGGGTTGCTACAACCATTTCCAATCCCAGAGAAGAAATGGGAAGTGATCACCATGAATTTCATCACAGGATTACCCAGAACGAATAAGAAACATGATTCAATCATGGTGGTGGTTGACAAATTAACAAAGGATGCTTATTTTGTGGCTCTGAAGACAACACATACAACGACTAGTATTGTAGAAATTTTCATGAAGGAAATTGCTAGGTTGCATGGGATACCTAGGACAATCGTCTCAAACAGAGATATGAAGTTTACCTCCAATTTATGGAGGGGATTGTTTAAATGATTTGGCACAAATCTAAACTTTAGTACCATGTATCATCCCCAGACAGATGGGAAAACAGAGAGGGTCAATCGAATAATTGAAGATATGTTGAGGATGTATGTGATGGATAAGCCATATAAGTGGGAAGATTACTTACACTTAGTTGAGTTTGCATATAATAATGGGTATCAAGCTTCATCAAGAATTAGCCCATTTGAAGCCTTGTATGGTAGGAAATGCGATACTCCAATAAGATGGGACAACCCAACAGATAGAGTGGTACTTGGGCCGGAGTTTCTCAAGGACATGGAAGACTAGGTGGTTAAGATCAAGCAGAATTTAAAGGTAGTTCAGAATAGACAGAAATTTTATGCAGACAAGAACAAGACAACTAGAGAATTTAAAGTAGGGGAGAATGTACTTTTGAAAGTGAAGCCCAAGAAAAGCTCTTTGAAATTGGGTAGTTGTACAAAGCTGGCAGCCATATTCTGTGGTCCATTTGAAATATTGGATAGAATAGGGCCAGTTCCATACATGATTGCATTTCCTTCTTTCATGAATGTGCATAATGTATTTCATGTATCTTTACTAAAGAAATATGTACATGATCCTAACCATGTTATTGATTGGCATCTGATTCAGGTAGAGACAGAGGGAGAATTTTAGGTTCAGCCAGTGCGGATATTGGACAGAAAGGTCAAATGCTCCATAATCGAGTTATAGAGCTGGTAAATTTTCAGTGGACCTGCTACGGTCTTGAAGATTCTACCCGGGAGCATGAAGATGCCATGCGGGCAGAGTACCCACAAATTTTTGAATAAATTTGAGATTTTGATCTCTATTTTGTATATGCACTAAGGACAGTGCCAAGATAAGGGGGAGGGGATGTAACACCCCAGGTTTCGAACCCCCATTTTAAATAATGTTTTGTTACAATGCTGAGAGGCCTAAGTGCCCAAACAATAATTAAAGGGCCAACATGCCTAAGAAATGCAATGTTTTGATCATTATTAATAATACACACATCGATGGCTGCTATACGGACAAGGACTAGAGTTATAGGGGGCTATGATTGCACAAGAGAGGGGGATTGAGGGGATAAATTTTTATTCCTATGTTAATTACCCTTTTTTCCTAAGGGAGGGGATCGGTTACGTGAGCTTCTTGGGGAAGGCCAGGAGGTTCTTGATTCCCCACGAAAATACTTAGACCCATCCCTGGTCTGATTGTGGGGTTGGTCATTGGCTCGTCCGCTCCTTCACTCCTACATTCATACCATTATTTCCCTCACGCCCCTTCATGCACTCACTCACCCATTCATTGATCCATCCCCACCTGCGTCTCAATTGGGTAGAGGGAAAGGAACTGTTGAAGATTAGCCACAATATAGTTGGTTGTAATGGTCGCTGGTGCAATCCAACCATGACTAGGGGCCTGCATGTCTGAGATGCATTGGCATGTGCCCTATTTTTCTCGCAAGTGCGAGTCATGAGAGTTCCAACATTGAGATTCTGGACCATCTGTTCTGGAGGCCCTGGAAAAAGGAGAAGGATTGCCTGAGGGAGTGCATGGCAGAGAAGGGTGGAGGTCCATTCTCTTGGGTGGTACAGGCTAGGTGGAAGAGATCTGGGTACTTGGATTATTGTGGGTTATTAGAAACCTGTGAGAGCTTGAGAGCTGACTAGTTTGGGAACCCAAGTACACTCTGGAACCGTCCTTATGGATTCATAGCCATGTCTCGGGGGTGAAAATGCTATTGAGATTTGGAGCAATGGTGTCTATGGTTAGGTGGAATGTCCTTGGTTTTCAACTAGTTGATGTCACCTTTTTATAAATATAAGTGCTCTCTGTTGTGATATTATTATCTGTGTATGAATGTATTTCACTGTGTATTTTAATTATTGTTTAACTAAATATTAGATTATGCATGTTTTCTGGATATTGTTGTGCATGTCGTTAAATCTTTTATCTTATGCGTCCTTATTAAATAAAGAAGGTTTCAGTAAGAGTGTGAAGTCCAAGGGTGGGCTTGAAGGTAGCATACCCCAACCTGTGGGTGGCTGGGGATGTTACAATACCAACTTTCCAATTCATTATGGATGGATTGCCCACCCAATCTACCCTTAGCATACTTCCCCTAGGATCTTATGACCTATTGATTGGTATGGAATGGCTAGCCACATATAAAACTAAGTTGGACTGTTACCATAAAACCTTAGAATGTGTAAATGAAGAAGGGAGAAAGATAACCCTCCAAGGGATTCAAAATCCTATCTCAGTGAGATGAATATCAACCCTTCAAATGAAAAAGAATTGCAGAAAGGGATGTCCCCTATATGTAATACAAGTGTTGGAATCTGTTGAGGATGACAAACCGAACCTAGAGGACCACCCCATATTAAGAGAGTATAGAGACGTGTTTCCAAAAGAGGCATCGGATCTACCACCAAGAAGAGACATTGACTTATACATAGAACTTACATCGGGAGTAGTGCCAATGTCTAGGACACCCTATAGGATGAGTACAGTCGAGCTAGTTGAGATCAAGCTACAACTAAATGAAATGATGGACAAAGGCTACATCCGGCACAACGTGTCTCCATGGGGATCACCAATGATTTTTTTTTGAAGAAATATGGCACACTCCGACTGTGCATAGATTATAGACAACTCAATAAGACAACCATAAAGAACAAGTACCCCTTACCAAGAATTGATGACTTGTTCGACCAACTAGGGGGCGCTTCCATTTTCTCAAAGATTGACTTAAGGTATGGATACCATCAAGTCCGAATAAAGGATGAATATATCCACAAAAAAACCTTCAAGACCAGATATGGTCACTATGAATTTTTGGTGGTTCCATTTGGATTAATCGATGACCCTGGCACTTTTATGTGCTTGATGAATAATGTACTGAGAAAATTCCTATACAAATTTGTATTGGTTTTCATTGATGATATTCTAATCTAATCCAAGAACAGAGAGGAGCATGAAGAACATCTTAGACTTGAACTTCAAGTACTAATAGAACATCAACTCTACGTTAAGTTTAGCAAGTGTGACTTTTTCCAGAAGCAAGTCCATTACTTAGGCCATGTTATTTCTAATGAAGGATTTGCAGTAGACCCTGACAAGATAAAATCTATTATGGAATGGCCTATCCCAAAGGATGTATCTGATATCAGATCCTTTATGGGCTTAGCAGGATATTATAGAAGATTTATAAAAGGATTTTCCAAGATTGGTTGTCGAATCATTGCCCTTCATACAAAAGGGGTTCAATTTACTTGGACATCAGAATGTGAAGATAGAATTCAGGAACTAAAATACCTTCTGACCCATGCACCTATGCTGAATATTACATACCCTGATAATGACTTCCTCATGTGCACAAATTCTTGGAAGGAAGGACTCGGAGGAGTCCTTATGCAAGAAGGGCGTGTAATTTGTTACGAATCTAGAAAATTGAATGAGCATTAAATCAATTATGTGACCCATGATTTAGAATTGGTTTCCATAGTGCACGCTTTAAAAATGTGGAGGCATTACCTCCTGGGTAGGAGATTTGTACTTATGACAGGTTACTATGGGTTGAGGCACCTGTTTGATGAACCAAAACTCAATGCTATACAAACTAGGAAGATGGCTCTCCTTAGTGAGTTTGATTTCAAAATCAAACACATCAAAGGAAAGGAAAATAGGGTGGACGATGCCCTTAGCAAAAGTGTGAAAATGATTCACCTGGAAGCGATGAGAATTTGTGAAATGGATGTCAGGGAAAGAGTCATGAATGCATAAGAAACAAATGCATTCTTCAAGACCATGACCTCATACCTAAGACAAGAGCCTACATGGATAAAGTATGAAGGCTATCAGATGTTGGATGAAGGTCTGCTGACTTACAAAAACAGATTTTATATCCCAAGTTGTGATGACTTGAAGAGATTCATAATGGTCAAACTGCACAAGAGACCATATATTGGTCACCCAAGATATAAAAAAATGATCACGACCACTGGGAAACAATTCTATTGGCCTGGATTGAAAAAGGACATAACTAACTATCTATCAAGTGTCTAGAATTCCATCAAGTTAAGGAAGAACACTGGCACCCAACAGGTTTGTTACAACCTCTACTAATCCTAGAATGGAAATGGGAAACCATCTCCATGGATTTTATCACCGGATTACCAAAATCATCCAAGCATAATGATGCCATCATGGTAGTGGTGGAAAAATTGAGCAAGTATGCTCACTTCATTCCTGTCAAATCGACTTGCAAGGCAATAGATATTGCCAACATTTTCATGAAGTAGATATTCATACTGCATGACATGCCTAGGGAGATTGTATATGGCAGAGACACAAAATTCACTTCAAGATTTTGGAAATCCTTGATGGATGGTTTTGAGACTAAATTGTTGTTTAGCACAACCTATCACCCTCAAACTGATGGACAGATAGAAAGAGCAAACTAGATATTAGAAGACATGTTAAGGATGCATGTAATGCATCAACCTAAGAAGAGGAGAGACTACCTGCCATTGGTAGAATTTTCCTACAACAATGGTTATCAAGAGTCACTGAAGATGAGCCCTTTTGAAGCCCTCTATTGTAGACAATGCAAGATTACAATCAACTGGAGTAGTCCAGTGGATAGAATTACAATCAGACCCGACATGCTGAAAGAAATGGAACAAGAAGTGATTCAGATACAACAAAATCTGAAGATTTGTTAGGATAGACAGAAGAGTTATGCTAACAGAAAGAGAACTCCCAAAGAATTCAAGACAAGAGACCATGTCTATCTCATATTTAGGCCCAGGAAGAGTTTCCTGAGAATGAGAGCTTGTTCCAAGCTGGGACCTTGGTATTGTGGAACCTTTGAAATCTTAGATAGAGTGGAACTTGTAGCCTATAGGCTAGCACTCCCTCCCACAATAAAGGCACATAATGTTTTCAATGTTTCATTATTGAATAAATATGTACACGATTCTAATCATATAATTATTTGGTACGTGATCTAGGTGGATCCAGAGGGAGAATTCCTGCTATAACCTCAATGCATACTAGACATGAAGGAAACCCCACTCAGGAACTGAACCATTACACAGGTCAAGGTGCAGTGGAAACACTTTGGTCCAGACGAGGCTAAGTGGGAAATGGAGGATTACATGAAACAAACATATCCATTTTTGTTCACTTCTATATATGCATAGCATGTTGACAGATAAAACATTAAGGACGATGTTCCTTTAAGGGGGAGGGACTTGTAACACTGTTTCCCCCAGTTTGTAAATATACTATATTGGCCAAGAGACTATGGAAAAATCAATATGTGTGAATTTTTGATTTGATTGACCTTTATATAAAAGGTCAATGAATTCCAGAGGCCTTTTTGATATTACTTATGAATTCCAAAACCCTAGATATCCAAAAACCTAACCATAGAAGGTGAAACGCCAAAAGTCATGTGGGCCATATGGGTAAGTTGGTGTAATTTGATACCTCAACTTCCTTGAATCATAAATTTTTCATACAACCTCCATTTTAGGTGAGTGATATCCTGTTGGAAAGGTATTTCAACGATCTACACATTCCACCATCAAAATCTGACTCTGTCTATAGTTTGACTGTGGCGAGCCAAAAAAACAATGTTTAGGGCCCCAAAACGGCCCTGGAAGTACATCAAGATGTGATGACATGAAAACATTCAAAATAAGCCAGTTGGATTAGGAGAGAGGCCACTCGCATCCACCTGGAGGATGTGTGGGGTTTCAGATAGCCTCATAAGTGTAGAACCCACAATTACAAAGAAGTACAAAAGAACGTACTGAACAAAAAATGGACTCGGGGATCCAGGTGCAATAGATGGGTGGCCACCAATATCCACCTGGATCAATACTCCCCCCTTAGGAAGAAATGGTCTCCATTGCGTTGAGTTCCCCCATCAGGTGAGGAAATGTTTGTTGGATTTGGCCTTGGGTGAGCCACTTTCCCTGGTGTAGGAGTTGCCCTGCCTTGACAACCCGATAAAGCTGGATCCACTGCTGGCGAGTGCCCTTGACCTGTGTGTCCACTATATGATCAGTGGATGCTTTTTCCATGTAGTCAGGGTTGAGATCTATTGGTTTCAGTTGTTCTGTGATCTTAGAGGTGTCCAATAATGGTGGAAAATATGGTCGAAGGACGTCCACATTGAATACTGGATGCATACCAAGGGTGGAGTGTTGAGCTCAAAAGAATTGCTACCCACAGCCTTGGTGATAGTGTAGGGCCCATAACAAAGTGGGATAAGCTTCTGATGGGGCTCAGTGAGATGTTCCTTCTTCATATGTAGCCAGAATTTGTCGCCAACTTGAAACTAGTGTGGTACCCTATGTTGATCATGGTGTTGCTTGTACATAGCATTGGATTTATGCAAAATCTCCTCAAACCGTTGGTAGATGTGTTGGATCTGCTCAATGAATCTGGTGGCTTTGTCGATCATAGATTCTATCTATCCGGTGGCAAGATGAAGCACAACATCAATGGATCCCAAGGGTTGGAATCCTAGACCCACCTGAAATGGGATATGGCTGGTGGAACTATGGAGAGACATGTTGTAACTATGTTGGACATATGGGAGACTCTCATCCCATGTATGTGGATTCTTATAATTGTACATGCACAGGATGTGCACAATCATTCGATTGACGACCTCTGTTTGGCCATTTGTTTGGGGGTGGAAAGCAGTGGATTTTGTGAGCTTGGTGTCCAACAGAGACCAGAGACTCAACTAAAAGGCACTGAGGAACCTGTTGTCTTAGTAGGATATGATGGTCTATGGTATACCAAAGTGGACCCACACTCGTTCAAATAAGATCTTGGCAGTATCTGCTGCTATGAAATTATTCTTACAGGCTATGAGGATGGCCATCTTCGAACATTGATCAACGACCACAAACACAATCATTTCCTTGCTTGGTGGACGACAAGCCAGATATGTAATCCATTGATATGGATTCCCAAGGCTTCTCAGGAATAGGAATGTAAATTCTAACCTTGTACAATGTCTACTGTAAACAGATATTCACAAAAGAATAGAAAAGACACAATGGCAAATGCAAACATTACATAGAGATTTTTCCCCTGGAAACCCAAACCGGGAAAACCAACATATATTCTATTCATACATTGTGTTACATTGTTTACAATACAATATACATATAGGAGCCAGCGGCATCCAAAACCCTAACCCAATGACCTGGATTAGTCCAAAAACCCTAATTCCTTAACCGGAAATAGAAAACCATCGGCAAAAACCTATGTGCCGAAAAACCACCTAAATATCATGTGGTCCCGAAAATATGTCGTCCCAGTAATATGTTGTCCCAGAAATATGTCATGCCAGTGCGAAAAAAAAATTCGGGGATGCTGCCCCCGAACCCCTGCACCCCCCCTCTAACCCCCCTGCACGCCCGACACAGACGCTCAGACACTACTACTCGTGCAAATAATATAACACATACCCAACATTCTCCCACTTGTTGTTTTCTTTGCACAGAGGGGGTTACAGGGTTACATAGTCAACAATCCAGGGCAACAATGCCCATGGATCCTCTACACCAAGAGAACTTCTCAGTGCTCATAGATTTTGTTAATGAATCTGCAACATTCTTCAAAGTGTCCACCTTCATCAGTTGATACTTTTTTCTTCAATCATGTCTCTCACAAAGTGATATTGAACATCAATGTGCTTT
>SNQJ01S0003243.1:121224-133872 GCA_010110895.2 Picea sitchensis
AAGTTGGAGTTTCTCCATTCTTGATTCACCTTCCTTGTGTCCTCATCATGGATTTCATGGGATGCATTTTCACTTTCAGGTGTCTTCTCTGTTACGAAATTTTTCAATACTTCCATGATCTCCCCTTTTAAACCATCCATCTTAGTATCCAACATAGTTTCCATTGAATCCATCTTATTTTGTAGTTCATTTATGTCCCTACGAATTTCTTCACCTTCATCAAGAGTCCAAGTAGGATTTTCTAGAGGCTTATTTGGTGTAGAAGTTCCCTTTTTCGGTGGCATGTTGGCCAAGTATCACTTTTGAACCTTGATTTTGAGGTGGTTCTGCTAGATAATATTTCTTTTGTGGTATCTCCGAAATTTCAGTCCTTCTAGGTATGAAACTTTCTTTTATGTAGTTCTATGATATTTCTTCTCTGTAATTCCATAGGTCTGATCAAAATTGGATGTGCCAAGTGGAATTTAGGGTAAATTCCCCACAACTTGCCGATTTTTTTCCCTTCCAGGAGATCTCACTTGTATAGCGTGCCCCACACAAAATAATTAATATAAAATTCTGAAAATCACACCAGAAATACTACAGACTATCCACGATCCAATGAAACTAGTCCCACTCAATTTGGATACTCTAGGAAGTTGTTATGATTGTTTTATTTGGAACACCTTCTTGAGACTAGTCAATAGGACTAGTCAGATATCCTATCTTACAAATGGTGTATATACAAATTTATGATGACCCAGAAGCTAAACCTTTTACCATAGATACCTTACTAATTTTTGTAAATATCCTCCAGAGTTTAGGGTCTGAAACGTTACAAAAAAGTTTTTATAGCGAAAATTCCGCAATGACTTAGTTCAGGATGATTCCAGAACCCTACCTTGTACAGGTTTTATCTCCTAAAGTATAAGCCCTCAGTAGATGAATTTTGAACCCAACGTACCTTGATCCATCTACTAAATATCCTCCAATCCATTCCTTCTAAAACATTGCAGAAACAAATTTATAGTGAAAAATCCAAGGTATCTCAGATGTAGCAGCGAAACCCCAAGACCTTGAGTTCTGATACCACATGTTAAGAACCAAATATCAATATAGCATAGAAAAGCCTCAGAAAAAGTACTCAACGCCTTGAAAAAGAGATAATTTTAGATAATAAGCCTCTTCGAGGGGGTAACCTCCTTTTACCCCACTTAAATGTTCAAGTACAATATGATTCAAAATGAAAATGCCTCCTTGGTATATATAGGAGACTAGGAGGTATAATTAACACTAATGGCCTAAAGCCGACATAAATAAAATAACAGTACTAATATAATATGCTCCAATTAAGGGGTAATGAGCCAATATTAGGGCTTAACATATGATCACCTTTACAACCCCAACATTGAATAGGAGGATGCCTTAGCCTTTTACCACCTGTCTCAATCATTTTGGTTTCTCTAGAAGTTGGTTGTCCATGAGGATTATTTCTTAAGAATGGTGGCTTAATTCCCTTCTTCCTCTAATCCATCTTGAATTTCTTCTTGTATTCCAAAGTTTTTTTGAAAGTTGGCCTTGCTTTTGTTGATCATATAGGCACTTAGTTCGCCTTATGGTCTCCTCCAATGTTTTGAGATCATCATATTGTATTTTTTCACTGATGGATGGTGGCAACCCACTCAAATACCTCTGAATCTTGACTGTGTCATCCTTGATGAAAGCAACATACTTTAACAATTCTAAAAACCCTCTTTCATACTCATCAATGGACTTACTTCCCATCTTGAGTTCAAATAACTCTTTCATTTTCTTATCATAGTAGCTCTTAGTCAAGTATTTCTTTTCAAAATACTTCTTGAATTCCCTCCAAGTAACATATTTCTCTTTAATGTGTTGCACTTACACAAGATGATCCCACCACTTGGATGCCTTACTTTTGAGTTGATAGATGGAAATTATTCCCTTTGCATGAGAAGAATAATTATGCAATTGAAAATACTTTCACATGCCCAAAAACCATGTATTTTCATCTTCATCCTTCTTGTGCTCCCCATCAAACGTAGGAGGTTTGATTTTGTTCATTTCTCTTCGTAGCTCATCCTCCCCAGACCTATTATGCTTCTTAACAGGGGATAGACTTGATTTGTTGTGTACTCTCTTATTGGAATGCCTCGGGGAGTGTTGGTGATGTCTAATATCACTTTTTGTTCTTCTATGATTTCCTTATTTGCTTGATCCACTCTCCTTATCCAATTTATTTTCTATTATTTCCAGGCTCTGCATCAAATTTATGTTGAACTCTCCCTGTTGCTCCCTAGTTTCATGAGTTTTTTGTTATCTTCTTGGTGAGTCTGGTCATCTTTCTGCAAATTTTAATCGATTTTCATCATGTTTCCTTCTTTATCTATCTCTTCTCCATGCACATTAGACTTTGATCCCTCAACTCCTAAATGGATATCCATTCCTCTAAATTCATTTTCTGAACTGTAAACATCCTATGCCTTCCCCATTTCTTTGCACTATGCGACAATTCGGTTCGGTTCTGACAATCGTTAACTCTGCAAAATGTGCATTCAACCGAAATTTTGTCAGGCTAACAGACGTTAATAATTTTCCAGAATAAACCAATATGATTCAACAAAAACAATATCAGATTCTATTTTCTACGGGTCTTGGTCGGTCAAGAACCCCTCGGGATTTTATCTCTAAGCCCCACTCTATTCTACAAAACATTTTAGGTGCTAGCCCCCCCTTTTTTTTTCAGCCCTTGGTTCGCATGGGACCACAACGGTGACCCAATGCTTATGATTTGGGTGCTTACTTGGATCCTTAAAACTTCGAGCTTTGGGCTTAGGATGTTTTCCTTTTTCCGCACGTCCCAACATCACAGAACAACGAACTATAGAACACATGAAGAATGGTGGATCTACGGTCCACATTCCTTCATGCACTATTTCTTCCAGAGTTTCAAGTCTCCAGACTTCACGATCTGACACCACACGTCCACTGGGGTCCACGGTTTCCATTCTCAAACTAATAAATTCCAAAAATGTCACATCAAATTTAGTACTTTTCAAATTGTGAGGACATGGGTTGGCATTTTTGGAGTAAACCACAGATAGTTCCACAATTGTCCCCACGCTGACACGTACCCCTTTTGGGAAACCATGTTTTGGATTGCGGGACCACCTTGTAGAATTATCTGCCACACAACTTCAATCTTCGCAATGCCTCCCGGACATCGATCTTGATAGATCATGACCAAAGTTAATGTGGGCCCGATCCAACTAACTTCTTCGCCAAGTTTAACTACCTTGTGCCACCTCCAGGAGTACCACATGACCGGACACACAAAGCCGACACATGGTCCAATCATGCGGGTGATATATGTCACATTCTAACTGCATTTCTATCTTACAAAGGTTCTTAACTCACTGACACATGGCACACATCCCATGTTTCCACATCATCCCTAGTGACATAAGCAGGCCACATCACTTCGAGACTTCGGGCTTCAAGATATTTTAACATAGCATACCCCATTTCTCTCGAATGTTAAATTCCCGAACAAGCCGATCTTCTGACACGTGTCTCCTTCGACGAACAGTCCAGATTGTCTTCAGACTTTGGGACTTCAGAGCTTAGAGCTTTGGAACTTCAGGAGTTTCCATTCTATTCACACCTTGTTTCTCCTAAATGTCGTATTCCCAAATAAGCTAACTTGCTGACACATGTTCCTTGCTTGGATCAACGGACATGAATTGCACGAAGTTCACTCTATCTTCTCTACAGGTGACCGAGAGCTGTGACCTCAGCTTAACCTTTGGGCGGTTATCTCACTTTTCAATATCAAAAATCATGTTTTAAAGAGTCGTGAATATAAACGACCAGGAGTGATTACAAAAACTCAACTTTCTCACGCTTTAGTTTCCTTCCTGATCTTTGCAATGTGAAGATGCTCGTCCGTGGTGGAATCGATATCCACCATTGATCTGTTGAATGAGAAATATCAACGATCCTGAGGGATTGTGTGGTATCAACTTACTCTCGCTTTAATTTCCTTCCTGATATCCACAATGGCTCCCCACCATCGATATCCCTTCAACGAGATCTAATGGTCATGACTTAGTCTTCTCTTTATATGACGACTTATCTTTCTCTCGCCTAGATATAACGACCCAACACCATGAATGTTGTGATTTCTTTCTCTGTGACCATTTATTAAACTTGTTACACCTCCCGTGTTTCCAAACATAGTCCAAGTATTCTTTCAATGCCCTTCTGGCACTTTGTACCTCAAAATTATCTAGACTTTCTTCGTCGAATTTCTTGTTCGTGGCCCATCCAGGTTCCGGGTAGAAACCATGGGTTCTAAACCTGAGTTTTGTCCATTTCAACAACAATTATTTTCCAAAAATTTTTCTTCAGCTTCCACTAACATGGCCCATTCAGGATCAGTGTTGAAACCATGGCTCTGATAACATTTTTTAACGTCCCCAACCACCAACAGATCGGGAAACACCACTTCTTGGATGTTTAACTTAGCTTTGATACCATTTTGTGAATTTATATGCATGCATATCTAACACAATTAATAGTTACAACATTCTGTACATGCCACTTATTCATGCGGAAATAATCATTAAAAGATACTGACAATATATTCTAATCATACATAGATCAATTCGGAAATAACAGTAAGCCTACACACACAACATAGCTGATATATCCAGGGATTAATCATCAAGTTATAACACATGTACAATTACACAACATACAATTAACAGAGATTTGGAACTTATCTTTCAACATATGACCACCAAACTATGTGAAGACCTTCCATGAACCTCCCAGCCTTAGACCACGTTGCTCATCATGCTCAATAGTGGGTCACCCCCAAGCTGGGACTAAAATCCACCGGGCAAGGGATTCGTAGGCTTGGAAAGGGAAACAAGAAATTTCCACAAGTCCACTGTAAGGATTATCTCCCAGGGCCAACTCACACTAACAAACTACAACCTCTCATTCCCCACATGCTCGTCCCACCCCAGGAAGTGTGCCCCTTCTCTACTCCACAGTCCTTCGACTGCCCCACTTCCCTTCTAGGGCTTCAACAACAGGCTAGACATGAATTCTCCAAGCACTCTAGCTGCAGTTGGGCTCCCTCTGGGAAATCACTTCCCCAACAACCTCTCTCACCTGAAGAGAGTTTCTTGCGGACCTGAAAACCTGCTTCTTCAGTCCACGGGCTTGAAAACCCACCTCGTCAAACCACAGGCCTGACAACTTTCTTCTTTAGTCCAGCTTCTAAGTCAATTCCCAAAAAGGTGATGGCAACAACAAAGATCAGTAAAGAACAGATGATGGAATCAAGCCACACTTATTCAAGGAACTGTGTGGGATGCAACGATCAAATATTAATACACAACATGACTCATGCAGTTATAGGGTGCGTGCCTGTTGAGAGGTCAATGATAGAGATGATGGCTTAGTACGTGAGTCAGTGGGTGAATCAGGTAGGGTGACAAACTTCGATAGAATCGCCAGGGTCGTGGGAATGCCAAGGAGGAGGAACCCCCAACAAGTTGGCTTTCCCCACTATAAAATGCATGTGCCCGGGTTGACACATGTCTTCCTAAAGCCGCATGAGTTCCACTTAGCACTTGTTCCCTTTCCAGGAAATTAGGACAACACCGATCATGTCCACCTTAGCCTTTAGGAAATAATAATAAAATATTATTCCCTTAGTGGTAATCCCTCTAGCTTATCCCCTAGGCCTAGACACTTATCCCCCTCCCTTACCCTACCTAGTGGAGCTTAGCCCCACATAACTCTTTCTTCGTGGTCGGTCTACACGCAACAGTGAAATTTTATTAATGATATGTGTATTTACATATACAAAATCAGGCTCATGGACTTAAGCATCTAGGATATCCGACCTAATAAACATGTAAGTCTTCATCTTATAAACACTTGGCTCACCAACCTATAAACATAATTACAATTGAGCAGGGGCTCGACCTTGGGGTGTTACACAGGTGACATACGATTTCGTCCTGAATGTGAAAATCAATGACAGTTGTTCCTATACCCAAGAGCTGATAGGTGGTGGCGAAGTCCGGATCTTGCTGATAAATTTGGGGCCACTTAGATGCTTCATGTCCACAGAAATGTAGCACAGTGGTGAGTGCAGCCATAGGAAGACGACTGAGGCAGTCAACGACACGATTGGAGACACTTGTCTTATACTTGATGTTGAGATGGATATGTTGTAAGTAGGTGGACCACTTATGATGGTGGTCGTTTTACAATTTCCCTTGTGTCTATATGAACTGCAGAGGCTTGTGATCAATGTGTATGATCATCTCTTTCCCCATAATGTAATGTTTCCATTGACGACAGTCTTGTACAATGGAATACATTTCCTTTTCATAGTTGGGGTATTTACATACAATATCGAAGAGTGTCTCACTATGGTGTGCCACCGGATGTCCATGTTGAGTGAGAACTGTGCCCACAACATAATCAGATGCATCAGTCTCAGTCTCGAATGGTTTCTACAGATCGGAAAAGGAGAGTACTAGAGCTGAGCACAAGCAATGATTCAGATCATCGAATACTCATTTCTTCTCCTTCCCCCACCCAAAATTAGCCCTACCACCTCCTTTGTTCACCTGGCCGAGGGTCCATTCAATATGGGAGAATCCCAACACGTACCGTCGGTAGAAGTTGGCTAGTCCCAAAAATATTTGAAGCTTGGACAGTGTGTTCGGGGATGGCCAGTCACAGATGACTTGGATATTAGCTGGAGCAACATGTACCCCATTCTCATCAACAATGTAGCCCAAGTATTGGACCTCGTTCATGCCAAAAGATAATTTTTCCAAGTTGGTATAAAACTTTTGCTGTCGTAGAGTGCTCAAAACCTGTTGAATATGCTGCATGTGCTCCTCTCACATTCTGCTAAAGATGAGGATCTAATCCAAATATACTACCACAAAGGAGTTGGTGAAGGGTCTCAATACATCATCCATCAATCTCATGAAATTGGCTGGTGCATTTGTTAAGCCAAAGGGAATGACTAGCCATTTGTAGAGACCTTCTTTAGACTTGAAGGTAGTCTTCCACACATCAGTTGATTCGATGGAAACCTAGTGGTAGCTTGAATTTAGGTCAATCTTCCTAAAGAAATTTTCCCCCTAGAGTTGGTCAAGAAGGTCATCAATCCTGGGAATGGGGTAGCAGTTCCTGACTGTGATTTTTTTTAACGCTCTGTAATCAATGCAGAGTCACCAAGTCCCATTCTTCTTCTGCACTAGTACAATCAAGCTTCTGCAAGGGGAGGAGCTAGGCTTGATGTTCCCCTTTTGAAGAATCTCTGGGATATGACACCTGAATTCGTCATTCTCAATCAACAAGTGCTTATAGACTGGTCCATTAGGTAGAGGTGCGCAGGGGGTTAGATCAATTAGATGTTTGACTTGGCATTGTGTCGGTACCCCTGTAAGTGAGGAGAAGATGTCTCTGTATTCTTCCATGATCCCGTCAACTTACTGCTTCTGAAAAGAGAGGCGTTGTGTAGAGGCCACGGATGTGATGATGACCTTCTTCTTACTATGAGCATGGATCACAAAGAAGACTAACTTCTCGGTCTATGAAATGACCTTACTGCATTGCTTAGTAGATATTAAAGAAATAACAGTAGGCAACGCTACCTCTGGGATCCTGTACAATTGTCTACCCAAATTAATAATAACACTGCGAGGTTTAGACTCATACACATCATGACTCTTCCACAAATATGGTTATCCTAAAAGAACATCACAAACTTCAAGGGGATAAATATCATACATTACCTCATCTTTGAAAGGCTTGATGTCGTAGGGAAGATGACACTATGGGTTGACACAAATATCTCTTCCTTGTCGAAGACAACCGATGGTGGAGGGTTGTGGGTGCAGTATCGTTGGCAGGTTCAACCGCTTGATGACCTCTGGTGAAATCTGGTTCTTCTAACTACCTCTATCGACAATGAAATGAAGCAAAGCCCCCTTGACCCACATCTATGAGTGAAAGAGGCATTCCCCTTCCTCTGGTTCTTCTATCTCACTTGGCTATACTTTGGTGGTAGCGACAATGGCACTAGGTTCAACATCAATAATCCACTTCCCCCCTTTAGGATTTGACTCAGAATCAGAATCAACCTTTGACTTGAAATCCTTCAACTCGACTACGAGGGACTACTTGGAGCGAAATTCTTCGTTGTTGTTCCAAGGAATTCTTTGGTACTCACACCATTTTCCCGTGTCCTTCTTCGTGTTCTCATTTCCCTTCTTATGTCATGCCTTGGACTAGTTGTCCTGAGGGCGGCCATCTCGAATTGGTGCCTTGCTGTGTGGGTTGGGGTTGAATTTTCCCTACTTCGGTTGTGAGGGGTTTGCAGATCCAAACTCTCGCCTTTTCTGCTTAAATTTATGCTCGATCTTGACAGTGTATCTATAAGCCATGCCCAATGAGGCGATGTCCAAGAACTCCATTTTTGTTTGAATGTATCTATGCAAACAACCATGGTATTTGAGCACCAAATGATGCTTAGAGTCTTTTATACCCAATTTGGTGCGTAGGGTATGGAAAATATTGGTGAAATCTGGTACTGTCTAGTCCCTTTCTTGATGTAGGGTGGTCCATCTAGTGTACTCGTCCTCGTAGCTTTCAACAAGGTAGTATTGTTCTTTAATGGTGTCCCGGAAGGAATCCCATGTAGGGGCCACCACAAACATTGTATATTCCTCCATGACCCTTTTCTCAAAGTAAGTATCCCACCAGTCTTTAACACGAGGAACGACCTTGAGGAGTGAAAAAGTGATATTTTCCCTATCAGAAAAATTGTGGACCGAAAAATATCCTTCGAGTAGATTCAACCATTTATCTACAACATATGAATCTATTAGTCCTTCAAATAATTGAATATCAAAATTTACTAGTACCTTGAAGGGGGTTGCATGGCCGCTTGATGAAGATGCTTCTCCCATGGGCAATCGTTGAAGGATTTGCACGAAGTTGTCCATCATTTCATTCCTTTGTCACGTGAGGGATTCCTTGAGCAATATTTTAATAGGATCTCCTGCTCCATCATCTTTCTTTTCTTCCCCCATGTATTATTGTCGGTCTTAGTGCGATCAATCTTGTAATGGATCGATTGGTTCGAGTCTCAACTTCTTGTACCCAGATCTTGTCGAGGACATGCACAAATAAAAATAAATTAAGAGCAGATCGCTCTTATACCATTGATCTAGGTTTAGGGGCGGAACCAACTGATTAAAATAATGAATACAATAAACATAGAGATATGAAGAATAACAGAAATATCCAGTGAACAATATCTTCTATTAAATAATGAAATAGGGTGAAACTGTAAAACTGCAGAACTGAAACACTTGCTCGAATGGTGGTAGTTAGCTCTGAGAAGAGATGTGGTTGCTACGTGCATTCGTTTGAGAAGAATGGATTACAATGTGGCTCTAGAGGCCTTTTTAATATTACTCATGAATGCCAAAACCCTAGACATCGAAAAACCTAACCCTAGAAGGCGAAACACCAAAATTCATGTGGGCCTTATGGGTAAGTTGGTGTAATTTGGTACCTCAACTTCCTAGGGTCGTAACTTTTTCATACGACCTCCATTTTAGGCATGTGATAGCCCGTTGGAAAGGTCTTTCAGTGAAATACACATTCCATCATCAAAATCTAACTTTGTCTAAAGTTTGACTGTGGCGAGCCAAAAAAAAACAATGTTTAGGGCCCCAAAACGGCCCCAAAAGTACAACAAGATGTGCTAACATCAAAACATACAAAATAATCGAGTTGGATTGGACGAGAGGCCACCCGTATCCACCTGGAGGATGTGTGGGGCTTCATACAACCTCAGAAGTGTAGAACCCACAATTACAAAGAAGTACAAAAGATCGTGCTGAACAAAAAATGGACACGAGGAGCTAGGTGGAATAGATGGGTGGCCACCAATATCGACTCGGATCAAAGGATTTATGAAAGAAGTGCATCACATAGCCATTTCTATAAGTTATGACAACTCTCTTTTAGAATCCAAATTGTGAAAACAACTCTCTTTTACAGTCCAAATTGCGAAAACATTTGTTCTAGTCATGATCTCAGTATTAATGAGAATCACATTATAAAGTTTCTTCTCTCATTGAAGTAGAGGTAAGTGAATTTTTATGTATAGACACTATATGATCTGAATTTAAGTTAAGGTTTTCATAATCTTAATTTTTTTTATTATCCCTTTTGTCTTTCCTAGTTAGTGATGCATTTATCCAACAGTTTTTTAAAATAAATCCTAATTTGGAAATGCAATTGAGACTTGGAAAGAAGGCTTAGTTGGATCCTGAAATATTAAGACAATGATACATTAAAAAAATATTATATAACTTTTAATTAAAAAAATATTATATTTAATAATATATGTGTTATTAGTATTATTGAAATATGTCTATGATGCTTCTTAATTAGTTATATACTTAATTTTTTTATGATAGAATGTATGTAATTGTTTACCATATTAATATGTGATTATGATTTTTTATTCACTAACATTGCCAATATTTTATTGGATTGTAAGAAGAAAAAATGATATTTCACTCAAACACTTCATGGACAAACTCGAGTCTTATTGTATAGAAAATATTTATCTTCAACAATGCTACTAGTATCTCTTTGTACACTATCATAAAATCTTTGAAAACTATGGCATGTATGAGGTTTTTCCCACTCTCTTTTGTTTTTTGTTGCTACAATCCCACTTGATCTTGGCCCTCGATTTAAGTGCCCCTAGGTTAATTACATTTGTATGTTTTGCATTAGTTTAAGTATTATTTCATTTGGGCTATGTAGTAAGAAAACGTATATATAAATGCAATATAACAAGATGAAAATAAAAAATCCTTGCACAAGAATGGTAAATGAAAATATCTTCAATGGCTATTTCAATCAGTAAGAGTACTAACTTGCTCATGTGTATTTTGTTTGATGGTATGAATTGGTCAAAACATGGATTGAAGGTGAAGGTGATTCATTTAGTAATGGCCCTGAGAAGAATGAGCATACAATTTATATTAATTGGAGACAAACATCATCTTTTTGTTCTACTCTGATTTGGGTTTTAATTTTTAAAGAAAATTATTTCCTTCTCAATACAACCATCAATTTTTTTTAGGTAAATCTAATGCTTAGCATATATATTATAGGATTTAAATCATTACACAAATCTTGGGTTGAATGCTCAACATTCAACTAATTTATATAGGAGTAAAGAATATGAAAAAGAAGCAATAGATAGAATGTGAGAAAGAAACATTACTTACCATGATTGTATTTATAGGTTTTGCATCTTGAAATAGAACATTACTCATTATTATGATTGCATAGGTAGGTTCTGCATGCAACACACAAAATACAACCTTGATAGAGTAGTGGTAGTCTGCAAACAAGAGTTTCTTATATATTAGTTAAATGGGTAGCTCTAACATAAGAAATTATCACACCCTACCCAAAAAAAAAATGTATCCTAAATAAGACATGGATTAGTGGTTGATTAAGAAATAATTAAAAATGCTAATGACATAATGATTCAAGCATTTTTTTCCTCTTGAAAGTTTTTTAGATTGTAATGTTTTCCATGATAAATGATGTAGAGTTAACTTAAAATTTTGAAATTTTTCAGAAAGTGAGTTAATGAGGTGTTTGAAGATTTGAACATTCCCTTCTATTTGGTGTTTTTTGGATTTAACCAAACCATGTGATTAAAATGAGTCATATTCCTTGCTTGCAAAAACATGTGAAACAACTTAATGAACAAATGAGGTTGGATGACCTTCTATAATGAATTCTGCTAGAAAACCCCATAAACAAATTATCTATAATGCCTTGCTTGAATGAACTCTATAAAAAAACCCATTAAACAAACTAGGTCAAATACCCTACATAAAAAAAACCTTGTAATCAAATTAGATTAGATGTTAACCCTTAACAAACTAAATTGTATGGCATGCAAAGTTATCAAACCATAAAACATGGTGGCAATCAACTAGTACAATTTTTTATTTTTTATTTTCATTTAGAATGATGTATTTATTTGATTTTTATTTTAGATGTTATTGATATTTCTATTTTAATTCCTCATTTTTTAAAAGCACATGAGATCGAAAAATGCTTCGTAGATAAATATTTGTTCTATTGTGTAAAATTATTACAAGTTTAAAAAAGATTTCATGGTCAATTCTTTTTCTAGAACACCTACCCATTGGGCTTAAAGGTACATGAGATAAACCATTGCTTAATGAACAAAGATACAATTGATTTTTAGAATAACCCTTGCATTTACTTGATCAAATGATGTCTGGTTAATTTATCCATATTTTATTGTGGTTTTAAGTACCCGAAATCCATTTAGTTCTACTTAAATAAGCTAAATGGATTTTTGAGGAACTTTTTCCAAGTTTTGTTAAGTTTCATTATTGTAGGTGTTGAGAACCTTTATTTTTCAGTTATATTCTCATAATAATTTTAATTTGATTTATATATTTTTTTGTTTTTCATGTATTTTTTTTATTGGAGTTATTTATTAGATACTATATATACATAGTACTA
>SNQJ01S0003243.1:147821-190798 GCA_010110895.2 Picea sitchensis
CACTGATGATGAAGATGGACCCCAAGGTACCTAATACAATCTAGCTAGTGTGAATAGATGATCTGATGTCGAACACGCATAGCATCAATCGATCAAGAGTCAATGATGTAAACCCATTGTCGATCACGAGGAGGGTTTCCATTGAGGACTGCAAGATCCAAGGTAATAGTTGGTTTCTATATCCCTCTCCAAGATAATGTGTTGAAGTCGATAGGAAGAGATCCGTTAAAGGAGGATCTTAATGGATCCCTCATCAATCATCGTGAAACATACACCGAGAGATTATGTGAAGAGAGAGTATCACAAAGTACAACTGACACACGGATGGTCGACTCAAAAAGTCAACAAAATAGTATATGGATCACTCAAGATTAAAATTCCCTTGAACATATAGCATGACACAATGGTGATTTGGCAACAAGGCACAAGAGCTGGATGAATATAGTGCAACAACGTAAGAGGCATTGAAGCACACTCCATAATGACTAGAAGAGTAACCAGCTGGAAGAGTATCTGTGACTCATATTACTAGGACGACACCCAGGAAACATAAAACCTGACTGTATGATTTGGACTCAAACAAGTGCCATGTTCAAGGGTGACTCGATTGACACTACCTTTTTGAGAATAGACCAATGGTGAAAAAAACCCCACTCTTTATTTATTTATTTTTTGTATTTTTTGTCTCCTTCATGGCTTAACGAGGACGAAAGAATGAATCAAGTATGATTTGTCTCCTTCATGGTTTAACGAGCATGAAATAATGGTGCAAGTATTCTTAGTGTGTCTTTTTCATTCAGTTTTAACGAGCCCGAAAAGAGTTAAAAGGATACTTGTGTGTCTTTTTCGTGTCCTTTTACAAGTCCGAAAAACAGATAAAAGTATACTCAACAAGAAAGAATGAGTGGCTTAACAAAATGATCCTATGTTCCAAGTGCATGGAACCGAACTAAGCAATGAGGAATGCAAAATGGTACTGGAAAGTGAGATCCACTCTTAGCAGTTGTTCTCTCCCTAGGTAGGTGGGTGCAAAATGGAGGCCAAATAATGCAAGAGGCGGATGGTCAAGGCTACTGCATAGCGGTAAGCATGATATGGGAAAACAACAACGCAACATTAGGAAGCATGAAATAAGCAAAAAATGCATAGGATACCATTAAGAAACAATAGCAATTTTCAGGAACCCCCACAGGATGTGGCCAAAATATATATGAAGAGAGGAAAATGAGGCTCAATATTCAAGTCATGGTGGGGCTAAAGGAGGGCTCCCGAGCCTATAGAAAAATTTATCATGGGAACGAAATGAAAATATGGGTGCTAAATAGGATTCCCATGAAGGGTAGGCACTATCGAACCAATTATGACGTGCAAAAGGAGCGGCTAGTGTCACAACCGACTAGGTTCACACCTAAGGCATAATGTTGGAAGTATGGATAGTTAATAATGCAAGGAAGAAAATGCAGGTAAAAACCCATTCCTATATGATAGTTTATAAATATATACCTCATGTGCAGTGGAATTTTCCATCTTTGTAAAAAATCCCCGTAATCCTGGCAACACATGTAAACTAGATTCCAGGTGTCAAAATGCATAATGAAATCTCAAAAAAAAAAAAAAAAAATTGGATTTTTTGGATATGATAAATGGTAAAAAAAAACACTCACACCACACACCTATGTACAAGGCACCACACATCCTTATGGTTTACAAAAATTAGAGCCCATTGCTAGGCTCAGGCCAAGGATACTTTTCATATTTGATGAACTCATGAGTTGATGTTGGCATCATATGGCTCACTATGCCAGGGTAGTAACAAATCTTTGTGGACGAAGATAATCATATTGAGTGGTTTCGTGAGATATGATAACTCCTTGATGGGGCCCATAAAGACATGAATGAGGTATGAAACACAAATATTCAATGGGAGGGGAAGCAAAGAATTCGGTGGCAAGTTTCGAGAAAAATATTCGAGGTGGAAAAGGGTCAAGACTTGGAGGGTTACTGGGTGCCCCAAAAAATGCCACCAATCCCAGATAGATACTCATAATTTTAACTCTCATCAATTCTAAATCAGGAAAATATGATTGATGTATCACCTCATCTTTTGGATTTTCTATGGAAGCCATGACTTCCAAGATGGCCTCTTCTGAAGGAAAATCAATATATAGGAAATCATGTGAACACAAAGAGTCATTAACCTATTCAAGCGGAGTAGGATTATTGCACTCCATATGAGGATGGAGGTATTGAACAATATCAAAGGAGTTTGATGGGATTTTTGGATCGACAATATTGAACACAATGAGTGGCATGGAAGCTCCAAATAATTCAACATCCCCAGGATGAGGTACCACCCAAGGATTGGAAGACTCAAGGGATCCTCTGGTAAATGAAAAAACCATGTTGATAGGAGCTACATTGGTAGTGGAAAACGACGGGGGAAGGGGAAATATTCCCATCAACGAAGTATTTTTTAACATCCCCACATCAACGTTCATATAATACTAGGTGATATCACCAATAAAGGGTACATTAGACCCCATATTGGATCTAAGGTATGGGGTGCAGAACACAAGTTGATCGATCGTAACGATTTTCCCTTGATGAAGGAAGCGTAGGATACTGACTATTGAAGATATAATTGCAGTCATCTCATAGAACCAAGTACACCTAAGTAACAAATTGTACTCAATACGTGCATCGACAACCTCTACATCAATAGAGGCAGTGATTATTCTATAGGGTTGGAACATGTTTCCATTGAACACTTTCAAAAGCGTCATGGACGTGTCAATATTATGGGAGTCAATGGCCTTCCAACAATAAATAGATATGATGCAAGTTGAGTCTCCTTCATCAACCACTGTTTGGAGGATGGTTTTTCCCATCATTCACACTTTTATTTGAAAATCTACTTGATGGGAGATATTTTGAGTAACCTAAGATGAATAAAAGGTCATCAAGATTGAATTTGTGGGATCAACCCCACCTATGGAAGACATCAACAATTTATGTTGCATTGGGAGGATTTGGAGAACTTCAAGCACAGACATGGCACAAGGTGCCTAGGCCAAGTCTTCCAAAATATTGTAGTTGTGGGCAGCCCGTGTCTTGGGATTGTGTGTCGTGTGTCAAAGAATTCCCCTCGGGGGGTGAAGTAGTGTGTCAAAATATGACTTCTCTATCTACAAAGGGCCACCAGGACAGGAAGGATATGTTGCTTTTGGTGTAGCATGAGAAGGCTTGAGAATGTCATAGTTCTTGGCTCATGTTTTTAAATTGATCGTGTTGTCACACATGTAGACAAAATCATTTGAGGAAGATCCCTCATGGTGAGGGGTACCTTCCATGCCCCCTTGTGGAGGGGTAGGATTTGTGGCAACCATGTTTTGAGGTTGAGGGGGGGAGGATGGGTTAAGACAACAAGCTATTGGGGAGCACGTTGTTGTGCCAAAAATATATAGACTTCATCCTTCCGAGGAATATGGTGAGTAGGGTGGTCATCCCCACAAATGGTGCAGGGAAAAAAACTTTTCCTTTTCTCCTTAGTTCCTCCCTCCTAGATGTTTTGGGTGGAGGTAGTCCCTTTCTTAGTATTGGAATTTTTATTTTTGTTCCTCTTTTTATTTCCTCCAAGTCGTTAAGGACTCTTCGGTTGCATGAATTTCATTGAATTGACCTAATAGGTATGAGTAAGGACCGCAACAGTTTGAGCACTAGTACCATAAGCTGACAGGTGTGACTCAATGGACATTTGACCCACTGATTAACTAACTAGTTCATAGATTCATGGGAAATAAAACCTACCACACCATCTCCATGGGGTCTTGGGTTTGGTTTCCTTGGATCAATCGCCATCCTAGGATCATTTTGGATTATGTCATAAAGTGTGTCTGACTGAGAATAAATCAAGTCCATATGTTGGGCATGCAAAATGGCCTACTCGGTGGTCTCCCCAGCCATAGCTACATCTCTGGAAATGGGTGGTAAGAGGGATTTGGTGAAGTTCCACTCCATAAGGATTTTTTTCGGAAAATGAGTCTTAATCATCCTTGTAACGTACCCAACCACCCACAAGCCAAGCATGCTACTCTAAAAACTCACTTCTAAACTGATTTCGAATTTCTGATACCATTTAATTAATAAATAAGAATGAAAGAAAACCATAAAAACACATGCAAAAATCAAGATTTATGCTACAACGTAAAATAAATAGGCAATATTCCACGCACATCAATAGCCAACAAGCATGCATATTATAAATACAAATTTCAGAGATAATAATTAATACACAACGGAAATAAATATATAAGTAGAGAAACACGTGATAGAGAGAACTTATCTTTAACAAAACATTCACCAACTGGTTGCAGACCAACAAATTTCCACCCAACCATAGACACTATTATTCCAAGTCTCAACAACAAGTCACCCCTGAGCTAGGGCTATGAATCCACAAAAAAGATTCGAAGGTGTCACTCAGCTTCCCAAACCAATCAACACTCAAGCTCTCACAGGTTCCTCAACACACAACGATACAAAGTACACCAACTCTCTTCTCTCCAGCCTGCACAACCCAAGAGGATGGACCCCTTTCTCTGCCACACAGTCCCTCAGGTTGTCCACCTCCTTCCAGGGATCCAGTGCATATGGTCAAGAATCTCCATGATGGGACTCTCAAAACTCACAACTGTGAATAAAATTTAGTACATGTCAGTGCATCTCATGCATGCAGGCATTAATTCATGGTTGGAATATACCAACAATCACTACAACCAACCAATACTGGCTTCTTTCCCAACAATTCGTTTTTCCTTTCCCCACCAAGATCAAATATGAATGAGCAATAATGAATGAGTGAAAGTGTGAATGGAGAGAACAAAAATGACGAGTGTGAACAATGAACAATGAATTGAACCCCCAAACAACCCAAATATGGGTTTATATATTTACTTGAAAATAAAGAACCACATGGCCTTACCCCAAGAATCACATGTAACCACTTCTCTCCATTAAAATAGTTATGGGTAAATAAAATATGATAAAATGACTTAGCCCCTTAAGCCCCCTCTCTCATGGAATCATAGCCCCATATAACTCTTGTCCTTGTTTGTATAGAATCTAGCGATGTATTTTATTATTAATAATGATCAAAACATTACATTTCCTAGGCACGTTGGTCTCTTTAATTGTTTTGGAACTCAGGGCTTTCATCAAATAAACAAAATACATTATTTAATATGGGGACTCCCAAGAAGCTCATGTAAAACTACTCTCTTCCATTAAAATAGCAGGTAAACAAAATATGATAAAATGACTTAGCCCCTTAAGCCTCTTCTCTCATGGAATCATAACCCCATATAACTCCTTTTTTCCTTGTCTGTATAGAAGACACTGATGTATTTTATTATTAATAATGATCAAAACACAGCATTTCCTAGGCACGTTGGTCTCTTTAATTGTTTTGGAACCTCGTGGCTTCATCAAATAAACAAAATACATTATTTAATATGGGGACCCAAAATGGGGTATTATAACCTTTGTTGGAGAAACTTCTTATTTACACACCTAGTTCAAAGGGATAATCGACTCAGTTCTATTTTAGACTTTCTAATTTTAGACCATCACTTTATGCATGCATTCCTAAGAAAATCTCAATCAGAGGCCTAATATTGCTTCTTCGCTTTTCTTAATTATAGGATGTTATTGCCTAAGTATGAGTGAATATCACTCACTCATTGAACATATCATAATATACATTGATTCTCATTCTTCATATTGTATCTCTCTTCATTTTCTTGATATTATTTGTTTTTGTATGCTTTATCTAGGTCTCCTATGCAGGTTTCCATGAAACAATGACATGGTATCAGAGTCGAGTTGCTTGGAGCAACCGAGACAAGCCAAAGAAGAGCGAAAGCGGACTTAATTATTAAGTAACCCTAGTTTCCACCAGAGTCACAACCTATCCTTATCAAAAGGTGTGACAATTGGAATCGAAACAGTCTATCCATTGCTAGGGTGCGACAGTCAATCGATGCAGTCTATCCATTGCTAAGGTGCGACGATCACACTCAAACTTATGCAATTTGTTTTCCAGGAATCGACACAGCTTCTACACATGCAAGGTGCGACATCGTCGCACTGTATTCTTCACCAGGGTGCGAAGTTTATTTTTCTGACATTGACTCACCCTATCCATTTCTAAGGTGTGACATAGTCTCACTGTATCCTTCTCTAGGGTGTGACGATTCAGTCTTCCCTCTAGAAAATTGTTTTTCTGCAGTAAAACAGTCATATATAAAAATCCATGATCTGGGTCGGGATGAAATTTTGACCAGAGATGTATAGCATAGGGATTCTCATGCTCACCAAAAATTTCCAAAACCCACATCGCATTTTAGGAAATATAGTTGTTTTTATCATATCTATAGCTGCCATAAAACAATCAGTTGTATCTCAGAATCCACGATCTGAGTTTTCAAGATCTTTTCAGAATCAATAGTAGGTATGGAGACAATGCAACTTGTTCAATTATTTATGGTGATAATACTTACACCATACAACTATTTTGAATGGAAGCCAAAGGCCGCATTCCAACTCAAAAGAGGACTATATAATTTGACGATGACGACATAAACATAGCGTACATTAGCGCTTGAGAAGACCAAATGGGTGAACTGTAAGGATGAGGCCATAAGACTAATTCTTGAGTTAATCTCCACTGATTTATGGTTTCGTGTTGCCGCATGCAAGAATCCAAAAAAGATCTAGACCACCTTGGAAGGACTCTTTGGAAAGCAAGATGAGATGTGAGGTCATATGCTTGAGGTAGAGTTGAATACCTTAGACCCTAAAAGTTTTGATAAAATACAGGATTTCTTTACTAAATTTAAATCTTTGATATTGAGCTTAGGTAAATGTGGTATTGAAAATTCTAC
Organism: Picea sitchensis; assembly: GCA_010110895.2. Classification (NCBI taxonomy): domain Eukaryota; kingdom Viridiplantae; phylum Streptophyta; class Pinopsida; order Pinales; family Pinaceae; genus Picea; species Picea sitchensis. The sequence goes on from SNQJ01S0003243.1 coordinate 154,763, forward strand.
ACAAGATAAATAACTTATTCTAACAATATTGGTCAAGCTAAGACCAGAATACGCTGTATATGTCTCCAATTTCCATTCTAGCAGATGTCTTTTGGAAGAAAAATGGAAAATGCTTACGATGGATCAGTTCATTGAGTCTCTCACACAAGAGTAGAAAAAACTCATACAGATGGGCCTCATGAAATATCCCAAAGAACATGCACTCACCATGCATGATGGAAAAGGGGCATCTAATAAAAAATTGAAGCAGAAACGAAAGGAGATATTACATCCAGAGTCAAAGAAGGAGGGATATTCCAAACCCTTCATGGATTCTTTAGGTTCAAAATATTCTTCAAATTCCAAAGGGAAGAAGAAGAAGGGAAAGCAATGAACATATTGAAATAAACTGAATCATGAAGAATCCACATGCATGAAGAAGAAAATCGATCTTATGACACAAGTACTTCAGAAGAATAACCTTAGAGACTTCATTCCTTAAGGAGCCAAGAAGAAGAAGGAAGAAGACCATGCACCTAAGAAAGGTAATCACCATGATCTTATTGCAATTAATTCCTCATCTGATTCATGGATTATAGATTCTAGCGCATCCCATCATATGGAACTAGAACATATTGGAAAAATTTCAACATTTTATTTGCGACATTATGGACAAAATTGGCCATATTGTCGAAAAATAGAGGAAATTTTAAATTTTTTTCTCCATATTGCCCGATAACATTGCTCTTGCGATGTACTAAAAAACCATGTCTCTCTTACGACGAAGTTAGGAGGACGCCACTCCTGCGGTGACGTTGCATTTTTGTCTCTCTTACGACATTGGTGAAATATTCACCGCACTTGCGACGTTATGGAAACTAGGTTTTACCCATCCCAACGGTCACCTAGTATTTGACCAAGTCAAATTTGACTTGGTCAACTATCATCGGAATTGTGACGTTATAAAATCTATAAATATGTTGCATTTTATGGATGTTGCAACAAGTTTTCTATAATAACGACAATTCAAAAAGGGTATTAGTCGGTCTTCTTGGCGAACAAAAAACAAGTATTTTTTTTTCAGTATATGTCTGTGGGAAAGAATGTCAGAAAACATTAGAGGTGGGAAAAAAATTAAAGAGGGTGAAAAGGGTGACGGTAAATGTTATTTCCCTTGCAAAAATTGTTGTACTAGACGTCCCGAAAGAGTTTTAATAGAAACAGCTAAAAAGCATTGTAGAAAATATGGGCACATGGACGGGGGATCAAATGAATATCGTTCCATGGTAATTAGCTATATATACATTCATTATATGTTTTAATATTTATTGTATTCTCAAAATTTTATATTGTTTTATATAGGAACTCATTTTTCATGATTGTTTGTAATTATAAAGTTAGATTTTCCCCCTAACTTTATGCACAAAGCACCAAGTAGTAACATAAATGATGTTGTACAAGATGAAGAACTTGAAGCAAATAATGAAGATCAAGTTATGATCCCATGGAAGTAGATGAAAATAATAACATAGTTCAAGATGATAGGACAAATCAAATGATCCAAGACTTATTCGGTCATCTAGATGAGGATCATGGGGACAATAGTGATGGTATTTAAGATGAACCTCTAATTGAAAAGGAAAATAAATGACTTTATAAAGGGTCAATAGAAAATATTCTCTCCACTACATTGTTGCTGGTGAACTTAAAGGTTATGAATTGGCGCAACCCCCCTTCCCTCCAAAGGGGTACGCGACCTCCCATTCTTGGATCATTTGAAACACTTATTCAGAGCGACTCCTTGGGTTCCTACGGACACCCGAAATAACTCTACCCACACACACAGGTCTCCTCTGCAAGTGACCACGCCTATGAATGTGGGTCTATCTCTTCATGGTTTGGACTTCAGAGATATCCCAAATCCTTCCCTTAGCTTCTCTCTAAACACTCTCCTCCAAGGTTCCAAACTTCCGCCACACATCTCCTTAGATTCATTGGCCCATGAGGGTTCAAATTTCGTGAATTATCGAAACTCTCCAGACTTCTGATTTCCAAAATCCCTGATCCATCACCACATACTCCTCTGCAATTAATGGTTAGGATTGAATCACAACTTTGGACTTCGCGACTCCTCTTTCGCCAAGTCCTTGAACTTACCAAACTCCAAAGTAATTTGAAACACTCCACGGCTATCTCCTGCATAGTTTCACCAGATCTACCGGTCTGGAATTGTTCTCCTTCTTCTGAGAACGAATCTTGAAGTCACTAATTTTCAGTGAAGACGTCAAGGACTTCTCTCCTTGAATAATTATGTCGCTTTCCCTCTAGAGATTCCCTTCTTCTATTTGTTCCTCTAAACAATCTCTTCAACACTTAATAAAATACCTGGTCTGTGCACACCTTGCAATAGACTTTCATCCACACTCAAATTATCCTTGTGGATGACTCCACACTCCTTGTGAATGTCGATGCACTCCTTGCATACATATGAGTTTCACTATCGCTTCTGATCTTTCAGTCTAAACATACTCGGTCACGCACTCCTTGCGGACACTATGCACACCCTACACTCACTCACTGAAGATAAATGATTGAAATTTATCTACTCCTCACAATGACTCATACATTCAACAAAGAAAGTGCAATCATGGATTCAAGAACAGAAATAACAGAGAATTGAAAAATAACAGAAACTCTACAATTCATTCAGATAGACACATAACCAACACAAATTTGGAACAATATATCTCTGTTATATTCATCCAACTGAAAGTTGTATACATACATACATTGTTCTTCACTAATCCTTAACCTATACACAATAGATTCAACTATTTTTCAGTTCTCCTCTATCTGCAGCAACAACGATCATCAACAACCTCTACTTGGACAATATTACAAATATTTATACAAGAGGGGCTCAACGAGCTTCCCCCACAAGCTAAACTGGTGGTGTCAAATCACCATTCCTAATGCCTATCGAAAGGGAAAATTACAATTATGGAAATCTTCTCCTAATTGGATGTGGATCCATTCTATCATCAACCACTTAATGGCGAACTTGTCTCCAACTTGTGTGAAAGCACAATTTTTCTCTTCCATCTTGTCATCATTAGATGCCTAGATTGCGTGTTGGATTCGCAAAGAAAAAATGAGAGGATGGTGTCTCTCCTCCCTTAAATGTGCACCATGCATGAAATATGGCCGGCTCGTGCTGAGGTGGAGAAATGCTCCTGAATTATACACCACGGCTACAAAAATCACGAGCTCATGCTCATGAGCTTCCCAACGAAATTGAAATCCTCCTGGATCCAAAAATTTCTCTTGGAGTTGTCTCTCCGTTCTTCTACTTTGCTGCTTCTACTCCTACATCATCCTCATTTCTCATGCAGGTTTCCTGTTGCCCATCTTCCTCGTGATGACCAATTCTTCTATCAACTCCAACATCAGCTTCCTTACCTCCTCAACTACTTCATCCAACCGCTCTATCGGCTGACCTTCCTTCTGCAGACTAACTTGCTACATTCATTCCTTGTTCATGGGAAAATCATGTTGATTTCCCAAGTCATATTCTCCATCTCTTGTGGCCTTGAATTTCCACCCTGCTGCATCCTCCACTTTTGTAGTCTCAATACTAAACTTTCATTCAACTACTTCCTCCAACAGATTGACCCCTATTGTTTCCTTGACTGATTCTGTTCCAGCTTCCACGAACTTCAACTTGTGCTGGTGTATCTCCTTCGGCCTGGATATCTCTCCGAAGACACCTTCTGGTTCTGGATTTCCCAACCAATCCTCCAGTGCCTTTAACTCCAATTCCCACTGAGTGAGTAACTCAACTGGGCATTCTCCTTCTGTTGGGACGGACCTCAATATATGTTCCTCTTTTTTCATGATAGTCTCAACTTGTTTTCTTCTTGTCACATCTCCAACATCTATGCTAGCCTCTCCTCGACCGCTTGGTAGGAATATCTCAACTCCTCCAATGATCAAAATGCTCCCCTGATCCTTCTCTTCGATGGTGGAAGTTTGGAAATTCTCATCATATTCATTCACATGGCTTGCAGCTCCGCACAAATCTCCATATGAGTGAGGTCTTCCTTCTACCTCATCTTCATATATCAACATCCTCTGACATGAACTCTCATTTGAGCTCATCTCTTCATTCTTTCCCACCTAGAAATCTAGGATGTCTCCTCTGCCCACCTGGCAATTTACGAGATCCACTGATACCTTCTCATTTCCCACCTGGAAATCTATGAGACCCTTTCCAGATCTCCTTCCCTTATGACTGAGGGATTCAACATGCCTCAACCACTTCTTTAACCTCTATTTTTTCCCTCTAGTCAACAACTTATAAACAGGCCACTTAGTTGTTCTCTTCAAAGGCCATTCATACCTCTAGTGCACCTTTTCCTCTTGCCGCATCTTGAATGCCATCCTCTCCATATGGAATGTGATTTCTTGGATTTCCTTGTCTATCTCCGCTTTTCTCTTCTACGGATAGACTTCCCCCTGACTGTGCTCATAGCTCCCAATGACCATCTTGTTTTACCTACATCCCACCTAGTTATTTACCATTTGCAGCACACCTTGCAACAATTTCAGCAGAGCATCGCACTCTGTCTCCCCTGCTTATGGAAATCAATTATGTATCTGCTTTGATATCTCCCTTTCCTACGATCTATAGAAAAAAAAATATTTGATACCACTCCTGGCGCAACCCCCCCTTCCCTCCAGAGGGCTACGCGACCTCCCGGTCTTGGACTGTTTGAAACACTAAGTTAGAGTGACTCCTTGGGTTCCTATGGACACCCAAAATAAATCTACCCACACACACAGGTCTCCTCCGCAAGTGACCATGCCTATGACCGTGGGTCTATCTCTTTGCGGTTTAGACTTCGGGGATATCCTGAATCCTTCCCTCAGCTTCTCTTGAAACACTCTCCTCCAAGATTCCAAACTTCCACCATGCATCTCCTCAGATTCGATGGCCCACAAGGGTTCGAATTTCGTGACTTCACAAAACTCTAAGACTTTTGTCCACGACCTCCAAACTTATGATTCCGGAACTCCATGATACATCACCACGTACTCCTCCGCAATCAACGGTTAGGATTGAATCACAACTTTAGACTTTGTGACTCCTCTTTTTCCAAGTCCTCAAACTTTCCAAAATCTGAAGTACTTTGAAACACTCCACAACTATCTCCCACATAGTTTCACCAGATCTACCGATCTGGAATTGTTCGCCTTCTTCCGAGAACGAATCTCGCAGTCATTGATTTTCAGTGAAGACGTCAGGGACTTCTCTCCTTGAATAATTCTTCCGCTCTCCCTACAGAGCTTCCCTTCTTCTATTTGTTCCTCTGAACAATCTCTTCAACACTTAATCAAATACCTGGTTTGTGCACACCTTGCAACAAAATTTCATCCACACTCAACTTCTCCTTGTGGATGAATCCACACTCCTTGCGAACGTCGATGCACTCCTTGCATACATATGAGTTTCACTATCTCTTCTGAGCTTTTGAGTCTAAACAGACTCAGTCACACACTCCTTCCAGACACTATGCACACCTTACACTCGCTCACTGAAGAGAAATGATTGAAACTTATCTACTCCTCACAATGAACCATACATTCAACAAAGCAAATGCAGTCATGGATTCAAGAACAAAAATAACAGAGAATTGAAAAATAACATAAACTCTACCATTCATTCAAACAGACACATAACCAACACACATTTGGGACAATATATCTTTGTTATATTCATCCAACTGAAACTTGTATACATACATACATTGTTCTTCACTACTCCTTAACGTATACAAGATAGATTCAGCTATTGCTCAGTTCTCCTCTATCCACCACAACAACGATCATAAAAAAAATCTATTTGGACAATAGTACAAAGATTTATATAAGAGGGGCTCAACGAGCTTCCCCCACAAGCTAAACTAGTGGTGTCAAATCACCTTTCCTAATGCCTATCGAAAGGGAAAATTACAATGATATAAATCTGCTCTGAATCAAATGCAGATCCATTATGTCGTCAACCACTTAATGGTGACCTTATCTCTAGGTTGTGTGAAAGAATAATTTCTCTCTTCCATGTTGTCAACATTAAATTCATGGATCGCACATTGGATTCCCAAGGAAAAAATGAGAGGACGGTGTCTCTCCTCCCTTAAATGTGCACCATGCATGCAATATGGTTGACGCGTGTTGAGGTGGACAGATTCTCCTGCATCATGAATCATTTGTCGAACACTTGTATGACATAGATCCTAAGGTATGTAATATGTTTCATCACATCTTCATCAAGGTTGACTTTTCCCCATTTTTTTTAGTGTTAATTAATGTGTAAAATAAAAATGCAATATTTGCAATTACTATTCTTTACATTAACTATTTATTTTTTATGTTTTATATTGTTAGGTGAATTTATGTTACCCTCGTCAAATATTTTACCTCACACATATCGAGATTTACATGCCATTATGAAATACCTTGGATGGAGTATCAAAGTATAGATGCATGTCCTGATGACCATATTATATATTATGGACAACATGCGTCGAAAACATAATGCCCGGTATGTGGTATCAGTAGATATCAAACCGATCAAGTAAAAAAAATGGTCCCTCGAAAGGTTCTACGACATATTCCCATAATTCCATGTTTGCAACGACTGTTCAAGTGCCAAAGCATAACATAGTTTATGGATTACCATGCATGAAAGATAATTGAAGATGACATTCTTTGAATTCTTGCAGATGATTATGCATTTAAGGAAATTGCTGCAAAATGGCCAGAATTTACAGATGAACGTCGTAATGTTAAGCTTTCATTGGCAACTGATGGTGTTAATCCATTTGGAGAGATTCAGTCTGTTTACTCAGTGTGGCCTAATTTTTTTATCAACAATAACATTCATCCTTGGATGTCAATAAAGAGGGAGCACATAATGTTGACCATGATTATTCTAGGTATTTGTTTAAATTAATTTTTTGAATTTATATTTTTCATTTTTCTCTTCTTTTGCATAACATCTTTATTTATTTATTTACGTATATATACATACCATGGTAGTAATTTCGTGTAATTTCAACAATTATGTAAGTACCAAGTTAAAGATATGAATGTGTATATCGAGCCTCTTATCGACGAGCTACTAAAGTTATGGGATGGCATCACTATGTATGACATCTGTAAACCAATTGGGAAAACAAGATTTCAATGCCATGGAATACTTTTATGGACAATTCACGATTCCCCAGGACTAACACATTTTTGTGGTATGTAACGTTCCATATTTCACACTTGAATAGTATATAATTAATTTAATATATCATGCATGTTGTTTAAATAAGCATTTCGTATATTAATAATTCACATTAATCCATCTGTTGTAGGTCTTCAAACAAAGGGTAAATTTACATGTCTAGTTTGTGGTCCTAAGATGAAATCTCATCAGTCAAAAATTTTAGGAAAGGAGGTGTTTGATGAGTATAGACACTTATTATCTAAGAACCATAAGTATCGTACTACTGAAAAATATATTTTCAATGGGAAATAAGAGACTGGAATAAAACCACAAAGAATGGCACCTCACCTATGGAAGTTGGAATATAACAGAATTAATCCTCGAGGTACACACTTTTTTTATGTATCGTAAATGGAATCATGTTTTGAAATTTTATTTTAATTATTCATTTTATTTTACCGCATTTGATAAATAGTGAATTATGATTTTTTTTATGATGCATCAATGTCGTCATCATGAAGGTAGTAATAATGGGTTTCCATGAGGAATGAAATGTTATCCCACTCAATTCATGAGGTTTCCTTACTATAAGGACCTAAAAATAGTTCATTTATTTGATACAATGCATATCGGGAAGAATGTGATAGAAACATTATGGCGAATCATAGATGGCAGGAGGGATAAAGAAAAAATTGTCAAAATTTGTAATGAGATTCGGGAAGCCAATCATGCAATGAAAAGTGTGATCTGATAAAATAAATATGGAGAAAAAAATAACCTTCCATGGTTATTAACAGAGCAACAAAGAAATGGTGTAAAAGAGGTCATTCAAAAAATTAAATTTCCCACAGGTTTTTGTTCAAACATAAATAATATCTTAACGAAGAAAGGTGGATTTGGTGAGGTAAAAACACATGATTGGCATACCGTCATTAAGGTAATTAATCGTTTTAGTATTCATATTTATATATTGGTCGTATACATTTTTTGAGATTTTTATTTTTTTGTCTAGTTTTGAACAAGTAACGATTCATTTTTATTGTTACAATATGTTCTACCTCTATCTCTCCCAAACGACTTTGACAACAACGTCAAACAAGTTATATATGATCTTGGAAAATACATGAGGTAAGTAGCTGCAATATATATGCAAAAACAAAATTCAATTTTTTGTTGTACTTAATGACACGTGTTTTAATTGTAATGTAATATGTATTATGTTTTGTTGAAACATGTTATTTTCTTGCGTCATGATATATAGATGGTTGTCATTGAAAGAAATCCATGAAGATGATATAAATTATTGGAAGAGAGAAATTCCTCGACTAATGTGTGAAATGCAGAAGTATCTACCTCCAACATTTTTCAATGCACAAGAACACTACCTCATACACCAAGTTGAGGATATTGAAATGTGTGGACCTATACACACAAGGTCAATGTGGATGGTAGAGAGGCACTTGAAATCATTGAAGGATTTGGTTAGACAAAGAGAAAGTCTCGAGGGTTATATGGTGGAGGGATATATGGTATATGAATCCATGGTGTATATTAGTCAATATCTTCCTAAATTAGCAGCACAAACTATGCATGCAGTGGATTGCATTTGGGATGTGAACTCCATCAAAAAATTTGAAAGGGAGCAACTATTGGGGAAAGGTACAATGAAGAAAATGATAGGTAATTAAATTGTGGATATTTTTAATACATATAAATTATTTCGTTTTTTTGTGTATATGATCATACTCATTTAATATTTATTCTTTCATCATTTATTAATATTTACCATGGTTATAACTAATATTTAATATTGGTGAATTGTGATTTTTTGATCTGTCAGTTGATCAATATTGGGATGCACTACATTTATACATTGCAAACAATCTTGACTTGATGAAGGTATGGATTGATAGATGTAAAGAATGTCATGGTGGTAGGTTATCATGGAAAGAACTGTCTGAATTGGTTAGAGAAGCTCATCATAATGGATATTCTGATGTTACATAGAAGGAAATAGATTTAGCACATTGTTTGAAAGATGGAAAGGCAAGCAAATTCACCCATTTTATTCAGTTATATTATATTATATTAATGTGACTGTAGGTGTGTTTTTTCATATTATACTTTCCAAGTTATATAAATTTGTTTATTATTAATTGACAATGCATATTTTACATGTATGGCATATTGCAGTTGAAACACCACAAGGCTATGTGGTGCAATGGTCGTAAATTTTGCATCAAACAGTTGGATGAAACCAGAAAAACTTCTAATAGTGGGATAATTGCAGTATTCCAAGTCACTAAAGTTTCCTCTAGGATTGAAAGATGTCCTCGAGAATCTGAAAATAGATACTATGGGTTTTTGAATGATATAATTGAGTGTGACTTTAATTCCTTCAAATTAGTTTTGTTCGATGTCAAATGGTATAGGTTACGAATGCATTAACATGATGAGGAAATAAACATTATTAAACATGCCAACATATTTCCAATGATTAAAACAACAGTTTTTGAAAAAACAAATGACCGCTAAGTTTGTCCAAGTCAATGTAGACAAGTCTCTTACTCAAAGGTTCCAAGTAAGAGGGATTTATCATTTGTTGTTAGATATGATCCAAGAGAAAGGCCAATAAAGTATATTGTAGATGAAGAAGATGATATTGAAGAAGAAGATGATGTAGAGCTAGAGAAGGAAGAATATGGGTCGACAGCTGAAGAAGACGAAGAATATGAACCAGACATAGGAGACAATGTGCCAGTTCTTGATGATGATATCGATGAAGATATGCTCAAAAATGACATTGATGATGATGATGATGATGATATCATCAATCCTTTCAACATTTTTTCTGAACTAGATGCTAATACATATGTCGAGTTGGATGATCAAGAAGAAGATACAGAAGAGGGATGATACAAATGTTGCATTGGTCGATGAGGTATGTAACTAGATATTTTAATTTGTATGAATTATTCTCTTTAAATAATTTTTTATGTGGGTTAATTACATGTTTTTAAGTTTTATTTCATTTTTGTTTTGGTAGTTTCTATGCATGATTACTATGTTACTTTTGTTTTTTTTCTATTTTATAGATTGGGTATTGGGGAATTGAGAGATATGTGAGGGGGGGGAGGGGCCATATGATCTTCCAACTTCACATGGTTGGCCTTGTTTAGTAGATAATAAATTATTCTCGAAATCAAGAGAATTTCATTCATTCATCTTTATACTCAAAGATCACTCACAAACCCACTCTACAGACCATCTCATCTCGTCCTCATTTTGTTTTAATTTTTTGATCGGTCGAATTTTAAAGGAAACAGCTATTAAAAGACATTGTTCTAGGGCTAGAGTACATGATGGGCAACAATGACCTGTGAATGGGGCCAATGTTGAAATATTTTCAAAATGTTTTTGTATGCACCGAAATTTGACATGGATACTCTGTTCACATTTGGCATACACCATAATTTAACATGGATAGTATGTTCCATGTCAAATTTCAAGATAGTTCTGAAAACAATTCTATATAAGGGAAGTTCCATGTCAAATTTCAAGATATTTCCGACAACGATTCTATAGAAGGGCATGAAAAATGATGACAATGAGAGGTGCATCATGATGAACATTGATGCAAATGTGGACGATCTCAAAGATTATGTGGAGACATCATACATCCTTGAGTCTTGAAACCCTTCGATACCGTCAAGGCATGTGTCTAGTCTAACCATATCAAATTTTGATGCATACATGCACTTATTGAAGAAATTTCAACGTTGGCCCCATTCACTGCTCACTATGCGGGGTCGGTGCATGACATATGTGGTGGGTGAATTGAAGTTTTTAAGACTTCAAATAGAATTGGTAATTCAATAATCAAACCCTCCTTAAGTATTATGCGGGGACATAAAAAATCCTTAAGTATTGAAACCATCCCATACCTTCAAGGAAACTATCTAGTCTAACCATGTCAAATTTCGATGCATACGAGAACTGATTGAAAAAAATTCAATGTTGGCCCCATTCACTACTCACTGTGTGGGTTCGGTGGAAGAAATTTGTGATGGGTGTATTGGAAGGTCCATGTCAAATTTCAAGATAGTTTCGATAACGATTCTATGGAAGGGAACGACAAATCATGACAATGAGAGGTGCATGATGAACGTTGATGCAAATGTGGAAGATCTCAAAGATTATGTGGGGACATCATACATCCTTGAGTCTTGAAAACCTCCCATACCATCAAGGCATGTGTCTAGTCTAACGATGTCAAATGTTGATGCATATAAACACATATTGAATATATTTCAATGTTGGCCCCATTCACTGCTCACTATGTGGGGTCGGTTAATGACATTTGTGGTGGGTGAATTGAAGCTTCTCTGACATCAACTCGAATTGGTAATTCAATAATCAAACCCTCCTTCAGTATTATGTGGGGACATCAAACATCCTTAAGTACCAAAACCCTCCCATACCTTCAAGCAAAACTATCTAGTCTAACCATGTCAAATTTCGACGCATACGGGAACAAATTGAAAAAATTTCAACGTTGGTCCCATTCACTGCTCACTCTGCGGGTTCGGTGGAAGAAATTTGTTATGAGTGTATTGGAAGGTCCATGTAAAATTTCAATATAGTTCTGACAATGATTCTATAGAAGGGAATGTTGAATGATGACAATGAGAGGTGCATGATGAACGTTGATGCAAATGTGGGCAATCTCAAAGATTATGTGGGGACATCATACATCCTTGAGTATTGAAACCCTCCCATACCATCAAGGCATGTGTCTAGTCTAACCATGTCAAATTTCAATGCATACAAACACATATTGAATAAATTTCAACGTTGGCCCCATTCACTACTCACTATGCGGGGTCGGTGCATGACATTTGTGGTGGGTGAATTGAAGCTTCTGCGACATTAACTCGACTTGGTAATTTAATAATCAAAATAAGTGGTTAAATCCACTTTAAACAAGAGAATCAACAATAGATCCACTTGAGTTAATGAATTCAATTTATTGATGGTTCATCCATTGGGGTTGCAAGCTAGGAATCAAACCTACTAGAAATTGTCATTGGCAAGAGGAATGAAATTATGATTATGTTCAAAATTATCTAGTTTGTGTTGCTAGTGTTACCTGTCATTTTACACGAGGCCTACACTAGTATTTTTTCACTACTATTGTGATTTTCATCGCAAAGGTAGGTTTACAAGTTGATCTTTGGATGGCCTAGTGGTTTCATGGTTTTATGTCCTGGATCATGAAGGAAGATGCCCACTGATGGATGTTGCTTGCACTTATGTTTATGCTTATTATTGAGGACACCCACATTTCTTGGAGCCTTATTGCACTTTATTTTGTTACGATCCCTCATGTGGGTGCCCCTCTTGAAAACTCACCTTGCATTGTATTTGGGTGCCCAGCCTTGCCCAGGCCATCTTGAAAAAGTTATTTCGAAGCCAAAATGTCTCCTTACACAACATCTGACTCGTCTTCTTACCTAGTGCTCCCTTGTTTGGCCCTTTTTGTTACTTTCATGTGGGTGGGCACACCTTTTCCAACTTGCTTTGTGTTGTGTTTGGGTACTCTACCTCATTATTTTTACATTTCCTCTTATAGGCGTCCCACTTGCCAACTTGCCTTGCCTTGCCTTTGGGCACCCTACCTTGTTTTCGTTATGATTCCTCATATGGGCACCCCTCTGTGTCATAGTTGTGATGAAAAATCCCTCTTTTTTTGTTCATTGTTTAATCAACACAATACAAATATATCCTTTCAATACTTGATGTGGCAATGTGTGTACTTTCGAACAAATTTTAAAAGAAACAACGAAAATACATTATACTAGGAGTATCAGACATGGGAAACGGTGACCTGTGAATGGGGCCAACGTTGAAATGTTTTCAAACTATATATGTATGCATTGAAATTTGACATGGATAGACTATTTGCGTGCCTTAACGATATGGGAGGGTTTCTGGACTCAATTTCGACTCACAATACACCCACTTGTTTTGGTAGATGAATTAAGGGATTACCTTAAGACACCTTTCACAACCATGTAGGGGACTTATGCTTATGTTTGAATGTCATTTGAGTTGATGAATATTGGTGCAACATTTCAAAGGGCCATCAATCATTACTACCATGATTTGATTGGTAAGACAATGGTTGATTATCAATATGATCTCAATATCTATTCCAAGGTTAGGGAACAACATGTGTTCCATATTAAATAATTTTTATCATGTAGAATTTATGGAATATTTATAAACACCCAAAATTGTTGTTTTCTATCACATACTTAATTAAACCCCTATGGAATATTTATAAACCCCCCAAAATTTTTGTTTTCTATGGAATATTTATAAACCCCTAACTCCTATAACATCTAATACTTAATTAATCTCTAAATTATATAACTGCTAACCATATAATCACTAACTCTTAGAACCACTATCATCCATAACCCCTAATAAAACTCCAATAATGTCTAACTCTTTATAGAACCTACTTCCTAACATTAATGTAACCTTTAACACCTAAGTATTATAAGTAATCAATCACACCTAACCTCTATAAACCCTAATATAACCCATCACTTGTATAACCTTTATGCCCTTATAATTCATAACCACTATCCTCTATAACTTAACCCTTGTAACCCCTTACCTCCAACATGCATCAGTGTTAATTATTAACTCATATAACACACTCATAGGCTTTCAAACAACCCATGCAATGGACGCATGTGTTGGATTGGGCAACAGTCAAGTCTAGAAATTTTTAGATGGGGAGACCCTACTTGGTCAATTCTAGAATTTTTTCTAAGTTATATGACCAAAGGTTTATAGAACCTATTGGGTTGTACAAAGGGGTCAAATCAAGAATTATGGGAATATCAAACATTACAAACTTTGATATCATCAACTTAGTTGAATAAAGTATGGTGTATGAAGACCTTGTGGGAAGACCTTGGAGAAGAAAAATGAAAGAAACAATCTCTATAGAGAAGGATAGGATAAAGCTAAAAGTAAATGGAAGAAGAATTATCATACCTCTATATATTGAGGAAGTTAAACCTTGGTCAAAATAGTGGGAAGAATAATATGGAAGTAAGGAGTTGTATTAGGCCCTAAATGAAAATGATGAGCATATTAAACCTAATTTCATAGGAGAGGTGCATTAAGGGTCCTTAATATATATGGATTATAATTTGAACACTGAGCTCTATGAATAGTGGATGTAAATCTATGTCTCTAGAGAGAGGGTATGTTGGATTATTGAGGCTACCCCCAAGGATAATGTCAAGTATTTCTTATCAGTAAGGGAAATACCACTTGTTTTTTAGAATAATATTAGAGAATACACTCATCTAATTGGACATTGTGATGAGATGTTATGGCCACATATGTTCCCAAATACAATATTAGAAGATATAATATATAAATGGTACAAGGTATATGAGGAAAAAAGTGAGACATGGAAATGGAAAACATTGAAAGGAATTTTTATAAAAGACTTCTCCTTTTCCATAGTAGGTGACAGGATTAGTATTGATGTCTATGAATGATGATTTATTAGGCTATAATCAAGTTTTGGTAGATGAATTAAGGGATTAACTTAATACACCTAACACCTAACTATTATAACTCAATCACACCTAACCTCTATAAACCCTAATATAACCCATCACTTGTATAACCTTTATACCCTTATAATTCATAACCACTATCCTCTATAACTTAACCCCTTACCTCAAACATGCATCAGTGTTAATTATTAACTCATATAACACACTCATAGGCTTGAAAACAACCCATACAATGGACTCATGTGTTGGCTTGAGCACTAGTCATTAATCAAGGCCCTTGAGCTCAAGAATATTCAACAATATCTTGAGTCACAACCTGTTTTCCTTCCTCGACCATTGTCAAGATCCTATGATATATATAACTCAATGCAAAAAACCTCCTAATGGAGTCCATATATTCCAACTCTGATGCTAAAAACCCCTTATATGATAGGGCTTGTGTTATGGTAATTTGCAGGTGTTGTTCATGGTGATTGATCCTAAGAAGTGATGTTTAGGGAATAAGGTCCAAGTTGTTTCCTCCAGGCCTAACCATGGCATTTGAGATCAAGAATGTTCATGAGTTAGGGATTAATAAGCTTATTCCCCCCTTCACCTACATGTTAACTCCTCAAGACCCATTTCTATTGTACTTGTATCCCTCAAATAGTCCAAAAATAACCTACAAGGGTCCTTTGAGGTGAATGATGTGTTACATAGGTAATGAACCAACTAAAACCCATCCATGAAGAAGACCTCATAATGTCACCCATATTCAAATTATATGACAAAGAATCCCTAGAGAGGACTCATGTCATGGTTTTTAGGTGTTTTCGATGGTGGTTGAGCTTGAGAAGGTTTATTTATGGCTTTATGCCATTGTTTCCAACTTTCCATGTTTATGCCTCTACACCCATTTTCAATGTACAAAACCTAATCGTGATGCCTATATCCCTCTTAAAGGCCAAAGTTTTGTTATGTTGGTTTGAGGACTTGTTCAAGGCTCCTGAGCTTCAAAATATTCAACAACATTATAAGGAACTTAGTTTCATTCTTTGATGAAAATTAAGGTCTTGTGACCCATCCATGGTCTTGTGTGGTGACCTGAGGACTTGTTCATGGTGCTTGAGCTAGATATGATATGTTTGGGTCTTGAGTTGTTGTTTCCCTCCCTTGACCAAGGTTAAGGGATTGAGTCTTGTTTCCATACCACAACCATGGTCAAGGCCCCGAGACCCATATGTAGTATGCAAAACATATAAATGGCACTCATTTCCAAATCTTAGTCCAAAGACATTGAAGTGAGAGCTCATGTCATGGTTTCTAGGTGTTTTTCATGGCACATGAGCTTGAGAAGGTTCAATTATGGCTTAAGTCCTTTACCCCCCCCCCTTAACCATTTTTAGGTGTTAAGACCCATTTCTAGTGAACAAAACCTACTCATGCCACTTGTATCCTACTTGGAGGCCTTCAAGGAAGCCTTACAAATGAGTGATGTGTTGATTTGAGGACTTATTCAAGGCTCTCAAGCCTAAAAATATTCAACAAGATTCAAAGGTACTTGTTTTTATTCCCAACCATGGTTAAGGCCTCTCTATCCGTCCTTTCAACAATAAACCTCCTAATGGTGTCCTTATCCAACTCTGATGCTAAGGACCCCCTAGAGAGGGATTGCGTTGTGGTTTCTAGGTGTTCTTACTCAATGTAGTTAAAACATTAGCAATACCGAAAGTCATGAGTACTAACCACCAATGTTTCTCACTAAATTATTTTAGTCAACACAAGCAACCGACCAACCACCCTTTTCTTAGGAGGACACCATGAGTTGGGGTAATCTATTTTGCGAATTTTCCTAGGACCTTGCAAATTTTCCTAGGAGGCCGCGAAGGCATAGACACACAAAGGGATTCCTTGAATTGTCGAATGCCCTTAGGTGTTGCGACATTCCATATTTCTATAGGCTTGGGGTAATAATTTATATATATATATATATATATATATATATATATATTAATTAATTAATTAAATTAAAAACAAATAATAATAAAACATTATTAAAAAAAACAAAACACCAATATTCAAAACTCATAACACTATCGCCACGCCCATTCCATTCATGACCAAGAGAGAAACCAAACCCCATGCAAGAGTAGAGACCGAGATCCGAGACCGAGGGCATTGAGACTAAGGGCATTGAGACATAGAGAGTAGCCAAACCCTGCGCATGAGTAGATACCGAGATCTGAGTCTAAGGGCATTGAGACTGAGGTAATTGAGACTGAGGGCATTGAGACTTAGGGCATCTGAGACCGAGGCTATCCGAGACTAAGGGAATTGAGACTGTCGAGGGTCATCCGAGACTGAGGGAAAGTACACGTGAGACCATCGAGGGCCATTCTAGACCAAGACCGAGACCTGCATGCGAGACCAGCAAGGGCCATCCAAGACTGAGGGAAAGGAGGGAAATAATGGTATGTTCTTTCAGATACTCTAACCTTACTTGCAATGGATATATGGTTGGACTATTAATGTTAACAACAAGACATGTTGGAGGTTCCAAATTAGTATCACTATTATTACATGTAATCATGATCATGGTTTTCTTTCGCACTATGAAATTTTTATTTGAATCAGTGGATGTTTGATGATGACCACAACACATTCCATATGTGGGTTTCTTGAAACTAGTATTTTGAGAACCTTATGTCTATTTTTTTTTCTTCCAATGGAACTTGCAAGATTGGAATTAGATGTCCTTTTAAAAAAGTGATTGAAGAAATTTTGGGGTACTCCTTTGTTGGGTCCACTATATCTCTTAAACTTCCCTTCCAAATTCATTGCAATAAGCATCACTCAACTTGTTCATAGTTAGGAATTCCATTTCTTCCATAAGGTACAAGTGCAAGAATGCATTGATTTTGAGAACCCTCAAACATTTAGGTATTTTATCATTCACCTTAATCAATGTTTGGTGGTACTTTGAAATGAAGTTTAGAATAAACTAGCCTTGCTTTAATTACAATATTTGTCATTGTTTGTATGCATCATCAAGGTGTCCCATGGGATAGAAGTTATCTTTCAAGGTTGTCTTAAATTATTCCCTCATGGTGATAGACCATTGTGCTTATTCTATCTGATGGGTAGACTATCACCACAATAATATTTATGATGCAGGAGCATCACCAACAAAGCACAAGAGGAGGATAGTTAGGCGTACTAGTGCACATTTTGAAGAAATTTAATTTTTTAAGAGAGTGTATCACACAAATCTTTGAAAAGAGATTGTAGTTAAAGAATGTCTTTAATGTTGTAGAGATGGATAAGTTCATGAAGACATCGAAGAATGTATTTTCTTTTATTGAAGTAGAGTGCAGTACAGATCTGATGTATTCGATCTGATCTGTTTGTCAAAAATATTTATTGTAATAAATTCTAAGTAGTTGGTAGATTTTAATTCGATAGGATAGCTTTAGAGTAGTTGGAGGGAAGAGCTCAAAGATCCCTCTTGTATAAGGCTTTGTATTGTTGCCCATAAGAATTTGTTGGTAGATTGTAGAGAGGTTGTTGAATCTATTGTATAGGTTTCCATTGTAGAGAAGTTGGCACTCTAGTTATTAATGAGTTGCTCATAGTTGTTGTAGAAGCAATGTATGAACATATGTATATTTCAGTGGAGTGAATTTAATAGAGGAGCATTGTCCAAATGTCTAGTGTTGTTGTGTCTATCTTAATGAACGAATGGTAGACTTTTTGCGTATTTGGAATTCTCTGTTATTTCTTGTTCTTGTGTTTATGTATGCATTTACATGGTTAKATATATAAGTATGGAATATTTAGATAAGTTTAAATTGTTTCTCTTCTACGAGCAAGTACAAGTGTGCATAGTGTCCTCAAGGAGTGCGTTGACAGAGTCTATCTCAACTCACAAGCTTAGAAGAGATAACGTGAAATTATKTGTGCAAGGAGTGCATGGCGTCAACAAGGTGTGCATGATAGATTCCATTTTGACTCAAAAGGTTATGGAGAGATAGCTTGAAGGAAGTTGTCCGCAAGGAGTGTGTGACCGAGTCTTTTGACTCAAAAGTTTAGGAGGAATAGCGAGAACCACCAACATAGTGGTTGGATTTTAGAAGAGGACTTGTTGCAAAAAATGCATAGGCTCAAAATATGACTAAGTGTTGAAAGGAGTATTCTAAGGAGACAAGAGTTTAAGAAAGAACAAGCTCAGGATGGAGAATTACAAAAAATTGTCTAAGGAAGGAGTCATTTGAGGTTTCTCCGATTTATTAAAGAGAGATCCATCTAGGAGGGATTGGGATCATTCCAGATCGCCATATCTAGGAGGAGTTGCACAAAGGTTAGTCGTGAGGTATTTTGGAGGTCAGAATTCGGGACAGTTCGAGGTATTGAAAGGTGGGATCGCTAAAGTAGAGAAGTTGCAAGGTGAATATTAACTGTTGGCTGCTAGGAGACATGTCGCAATAGATTAAATAATATGGAAGTTAAATATCTGGAGGAATTGAGTGTGGAGTGAGTGAAGTTTCACGAAGTTGATAAACCCAAAACACAGCTGGACCATCAGATCCAGGGGGACACATGGCAGAGACCCGTGAATTCGTAGAAAGATAGAAACAAAAGAGGAGGTTGTTGTATTGCTAGAGTCTGAAGTGGTGAAGGATTGGCCCGAGGTTATAGCCTGTGGTCACATTAAGGGGAAGGAGTCTAGCACGAGACCAAAAATCACAAATTGGTGTCACCAAGCACCGAGAGCGGAGGTGCGAGTGGTCCAAACTTTCCTGTGACATCAAGGGGACCTATGAGTGTATAAATTTCTCAGTGTCTTTTGAAGGTCTGAAGAACCAATTCGGTTCGAGGAATTTGAAGATCTGAGATCGGGAGGTCACAGAATCCCCAGGAGGGAAGGTGTTTTTTTCCACCAAGTGGTATCAGATTAGATTCAGAATTGATTTATGTAAGTCAATGAGACAAAGAAGTAGGTTGGTATCATTGAGTGGTATCAGATACATCAACACAATTCTTCCTAGGAGACGTGTAGAGCCTCTTGTAGAAAATAGAGGTATGGAAATGGAGATGAGGGAATTGAGTGCAAGGTTGGATGCCATGGAAACAACACAAAGAAGAGAACCTAATGTTGGAAACGTTGGTGATGAAAAAAATGAAGAAGTAGAAGTTGAAGAAGCTATAGCGGAGGATGTTGTAGAAGAGCTCTTGCTGAAAGTGGTTGTTAATTTGGGAGCTAGAGTGAATATAGACATCACAATGTATGAACGTAATTTAGATGTCAAAGAATTTCTTGATTAGATACGATCAATGGATAAGTATTTCGACTATGAAGATGTCGATGAGGAGAAAAAGGTGAAACCTGTTGTCACTAAGTTTAAAGGACATGCAACACTGTGGTGGGATGACTTGCAGGCTGACAGGAGAAGCAAAGGCAAACAAAATATTAAGATATGGGATCGAATGATAGCCAAGCTAAAGGAAAAATTCATACCCAAGGACTACCAGATAAATATGTTCAGAAGGTTGAAGAACTTGAAACATAAATGAATGTCTGTGACGGAGTACACATAGGAGTTCTACAAACTAAACATCAGGGCTGGACAAAAAGAGTGAGATAAGGAAAAAAATTCCAGGTACATCAATGGCCTGAGATATGAAATTCAAGACGAGATCAACATGATGACAAAAAGGACAGTAGAGGATGCGTACCAGATCACACTGAAAGTAGAGGAGAAGTTGGCCAGGAAGCAGAGTCAACAAAATAGAGGTAGAAGCTTGAACAGAGGCAAATGAGTTGCCCATGACAAGACACAGAAGCCCAAAGGTGAGGTGGAAAAACCACATAGTCACTATGAGAGAGGAGGGATTTCCCAAGGAAGACATAGTGGTGGTAGAAACTCTTTTCCTAGAGGAAGAGGAAGAGGAAGAGGTAGAGGGGGAAAGATAAAGTGTTATGCCTATGGAAAGGTAGGACACATGTCTTCGGAATGTCCCAAGAGGAATAAGGAAGGAGGTGAAGCTCACATTTCAGAATCACAGAAACAATATTTTGAGGCAGAAAGTGTAGAAGATGGGAGATATTTGGTGATGAAGAAAGTTCTCTTAAAACCAGAGCCAGAGATTGAAAATCTAGTGCAGAGGAATAGTTTGTTTAGGACAACTTGAAAGACTAAAGACAGAGTATGCAAGGTGATAATTGATAGTGGTAGCACTGATAATTTAGTATCTATAGAGATGGTGGATAAATTGGAGCTAGAGATGACTGTACATCCAACGTCATATAAAGTCTCATGGTTGCCAAAAGGTCATCAGGTAACAGTCACTAAACAATGCTTGGTTGAATTTAAAATAGGAGGATATAGAGATGAAATTCTATGTGATGTGATTTCCATGGATGTATATCATGTTTTGTTGGGAAGACCATGGTAGTATGACAGGAAAGTCATTAATGATGGGAGAAGAAATACTTATACCTTGGAGAAGAATGGTACGACACATATGTTTCTTCCAATTGAAGAGAAGAAAGCGAAGGAAGAAGCCAACACGAGTATAATTCTCATGAGTGGGAAGGAACTCCTGATTGAAGTTAAGAAAGAACAGGAGATGCACTTTGTTGTAGTGAGGAAGCTAAAAGTTATCCTTACACGTAATTCTATGGAGGTTTTTCCTGAGGAAATTCAGGAGCTGTTGGAAAATTTTGTTGACATAGTAGTGGATGAGTTATTGAGCTCATTTCCACCTATCAGAAGTATTAGTCATCACGTTGAATTGATACCAGGAGCAAGCCTACCAAACAAAGCAGTGTACAGGTTGACACCTCAAGAGAATGAGGAAGTGAAAATACAGGTTCATGATATGTCAAACAAAGGTTTGGTCTGGGAAAGATTGATTCCATGTGCAGTACCAACTGTGTTGAGTCTGAAGAAGGATGGAGGATGGAGAATGTGTACAAAATCAAGGGCCATAAATAAGATCACCATTAGGTACATATTTCCATTTCCAGGGATGGATGACTTAATGGATTGGTTAAGCGGAGCAAACTATTTTTCAAAAATAGATTTGAAAAGTCGATATCACCAGATAAGGATGAGAGAAGGTGATGAGTGGAAAACAACCTTCAATACAAACAAGGGATTGTATGAATGGTTTGTTATGCCATTTGGATTAACAAATGCCCTAAGTACTTTTATGAGGTTGATAAATGAAGTGCTGGAAGATTTTATTGGCAAGTTTGTGATCGTATATCTAGATGATATACTAGTCTTTAGTAAAACTGAGGGAGAGCATCTAAGGCACTTAACATTAGTAATGAAGAGGTTATAACGAGAGAAGTTGCTGATCAATTTTAAAAAATCCTCTTTCATGAAGACAAAACTCATTTATTTGGGTTTTGTGATCTCCTCGAATGAGTTCAAGATGGATCTCGAAAATGTGAAAGCAATTAGAGAATGGTCGTCACCAAGGAGTCTATTTGAGGTAAGAAGATTCCATGGATTAGCAAGTTTTTACTGAAATTTCATCAGAAATTTTAGTGAGATTGGTGCACAAATGATGGACACAGTGAAGAAAAGGCATAAGTCTTTCAAATGGGTAGAGGAGGGTCAAGGCTGAAAGGAGCTTCAATATATTGAAGGAGAAGATAACAGAACAACCGATTCTAGTACTACCAGATTTCAGAAAGACATTCCAAGTGAGATGTGATGCAAGTGGAGTTGCAATTGGAGCGGTCTTAAGCCAAGATAATAGGCTTGTTTCGTATTTCAGTGAGAAAATTAATGATTCTAAAAGGAATTACTCCACATATGATAAATATTTCTATGCCATAATTCAATCCTTGAAGAAGTGGAGACACTATCTCGTTTCGAAAGAGTTTGTTTTTTATAGCAATAATCAATCTTTACAATTCATAACCAGACAAGAGAAGTTAAACCAGAGACATGCCAAATGGATAGAGTTTATGCAAAATTTCAGTTTTCTCATTAAACATATTTCTGGTAATGCTAACAAGGTTGTTGATGCATTGAGCAAGAGATGTCTAATTCTGTAGTAATTTCAAGTGAGGACCTTGGGGTTTGACCACCTTAAGGAAATGTATCACGATGATCTAGATTTCAAGGAAGCATGTTTGAATCTTGTGCTCAGAGAAAGAATCCATTGGGCCAAATATCTAATTCAGGATGGGTTATTGTTCAAAGGATGTCAGTTGTGCATACCAAAGTGTTCAATGAGGGAGAATTTGCTGAAGGAAAAACATAGTGGAGGTCTAGCTAGACATTTAGGCCATGAATTTTTTTTTGCATAGTTGAACGATTCATATTATTGGCTAGGTATGAGAGTAGAGATAAAGAGATTTGTGGACAAATGTAAGGTTTTTCAGTATGCAAAGGGAAAGAAAAATAATAATGGGTTGTATCAACCATTGCCTATTTCAAAGAGACCTTGGGATGAAATAAGCATGGATTTTGTGTTGGGATTGCCAAGGACAAAAAGAGGAAGCGATTCCATATTTTTGGTAGTAGACATATTTTCAAAAATGGCACACTTTATCCCATGCCAGAAAACCAGTGATGCAACACATGTTTCTAACTTGTTTTTCAAGAAGGTTGTAAGACTCCATGGATTTCCAAGGAGTATTGTTTCAGACAAGGATACCAAATTTGTTGTTCATTTCTGGAGAACATTGTGGAAGAAGATGGGAACAAAAATATCCTTTAGTTATGTGTATCACCCTCAAACGGATGGATAGACTGAAGTGGTGAATTGAAGTCTAAGAGATCTACTGAGGATTTTGGTCATTGAACATCATAGTCAATGGAATCATATTCTAACACAAGCAGAGTTGGCATATAATAACTTAGTGAACATAAGTACTGGAAAAATTCCATTTCAAATAGTGTATGGAATGAATCTGAGGGGAGTTTTAGAGTTAAGAGATCTGGAGAAGAGTGAATTTAGGAGCGCTGGGGCATAATACTTCGTTGCAGAAATGCAGGAGCTTCATAATCGGATCAAGGAGCAGTAATGAATATAAAAACATAGTTGATCAACACAGGAGGAGACTTGAGTTTTAATTTGGAGATCAATTTATAGCACATCTTAGGAAGGAGAGGTTCCCAAGAGGAACATATAATAAACTAAAGTTGAAGAAGATAGGACCATGCAAAATCCTAAGAAAATTTGGTGAGAATTCTTATGAGATAGAGCTACCAGAATATGTGGGTATATCACCCATATTCAAAATTGCAGACCTATATCCTTACAGGGGATATGGAGCCGAAGGACCCAAAGATCAGAAGAATATCCAATGGAAAAGAAGATGCATGTAGCAGAAAATTTGCAGATGGAGCAGATCATAGATCGACGAATTGGTAAGAAGACCCGAAGGAAAACATATTTCGAATATTTGGTAAAGTGGAAAGGATGACCAATAGAAGATGTGATTTGGGTAAGAGAAGCATAAATCCAAAAGCATGGAAGGTCAGTGCGGGATCTCATGGACATGAGTCCATGAATTTTTCATCCAGAGGAGTATGATGCAGGAGAATCGCCAACAAAGCACAAGCGGAGGACAATTAGGCGCAATAGCGCACATTTTGAAGAGAGCGTATCACACAAATATTTGAAAATAGATTATAATTAAAGAACACATTTAATGTTGTAGAGATGGATAAGTTCATGAAGACATTGAAGAATGTATTTTCTTTTAATGAAGCAGAGTACAATACAGATCTGATGTATTCGATCTGATCTGTCTGTCACAAATATTTATTGTAATAAATTATAAGTAGTTGATATCTTTTAATTCAATAGGATAGCTTTAGAGTAGTTGGAGGGAAGAGCTTGGAGAGCCCTCTTGTATAAATATTTGTATTGTTGCCCAGAAGAAGTTGTTGGTAGATTATAGAGAGGTTGTTGAATCTATTGTATAGGTTTCCATTGTAGAGAAGTTGGCACTATAGTTGTTGATGAGTTGTTGATAGTTGTTGTAGAAGCAGTGTATGAACATATGCATATTTCAGTGGAGTGAATATAATAGAGGAGCATTGTCCAAATGTCTGGTGTTGTTGTGTTTATCTTAATGAATGAATGGTAGACTTTATGTTTATTTGGAATTCTCTGTTATTTCTTGTTCTTGTGTTTATGTATGCATTTACATGTTTATATGTATAAGTCTGTGAAGGTTTAGATAAGTTTCAGTTGCTTCTCTTCTACGAGAAAGTGCATGTGTGCATAGTGTCTACAAGGAGTGCGTTGACAGACTCTATCTCAACTCACAATATTAGAAGAGATAACATGAACTTATGTGTGCAAGGAGTGCATAGCATCAACAAGGTGTGCATGACAGAGTCCATTTTGACTCAAAAGGTTCTGGAGAGATAGCTTGAAGGAAGTTTTCCGCAAGGAGTGTGTGACCGAGTCTTTTGACTCATAACTTTAGGAGGAATAGCGAGAACCGCAATCAGAGTGGTTGAATTTTATAAGAGGAACTGT
The DNA here is from genome assembly GCA_010110895.2 of Picea sitchensis. Lineage (NCBI taxonomy): Eukaryota > Viridiplantae > Streptophyta > Pinopsida > Pinales > Pinaceae > Picea > Picea sitchensis. The sequence continues at coordinate 180,116 of SNQJ01S0003243.1, forward strand.
TGCAAAGAATGCATAAGATGAAATTAAAATAAGTGTCAAAAGAAGTATTCTAAGGAGACAAGAGTTTAAGAAAGAACAAGCTCTGGAGGGAGAACGAAGAAAAATCATCTAAGGAAGGAGTCCTTTGAGGTTTCTCCGATTTGGTAAAGAAAGATCCGTTCAAGAGGGATTGGGATCATTCCAGACCACCAGATCTGGGAGGAGTTACATGAAGGTTAGTCATGAGATATTTCGGAGGTCAAAATTCGGGACACTTCGAGGTATTGAAAGGTGGGATTGCTAAAGTCATGAAGTTGTGAGGCGAATATTAATCGTTGGCTGTGAGGAGAGACGTGGAAGCGGATAAAAGAATCCAAAATTTAGAGATCTGGAGGAATTAAGTGTGGAGTGAGTGAAGTTTCACGAAGTTGCGAAACCCGAAACATAGCTGGACCATCAGATCCAGGGGGATACGTGGCAGAGACCTGTGAATTTGGAGAAAGAAGTTTTAGAAAGAAACAGAAGAGGAGGTTTTTTTTATTTCCAGAGTCCAAAGTGGCAAAGGATTGGCCAAAGGTTATATCTCACGGTCACATTTAGGGGAAGGAGTCTAGCGTGAGACTAGTACTCACAAATCAGTGTCGCCAAGCGCCAAGAGTGGAGGTGTGAGTGGTATGAACTTTCCCGCAGCATCAAGGGGACTTGTGAGTGTATAACTTACTCAGGGTATTTTGAAGGCCCGAAGAACCAATTTGGTTCGAGGAATTTGAAGATCTAAGATCGGGAGGTCACATAATCCCCAGGAGGGAAGCGGTTTTTTGCCGCCAATTTCATTTTTTACAAATTTGAGAGATACAACAACATGAACTTACTAAAACTATTTAAATCAATGAAGATCCTTGTAGAGGATCTCACCAGTCAATTTTATCTAATGAAATTTCCTCCTAAGTGGATTCTAATCATACACTACCAAATTCTCAATATACTCCAAATTCAATTAAAAAAATAAAAATATAAATGCATCAAACCAAGCCTTAGTAGATGGTGTTCTTTTTTATTTGTAGAATTATATTGTTCCTAGAGATATTATAGAAGATGCAAATATACCATGATAGCTTCTATAACATAATTGATGAGAACTAGGTGACCACCTTTTGATATCCACCTGATTGCACCAAAGATATACTATTTTTTAAATCTTTGATATTTATGAGATCATCAATCTTGGGTAGAGGGTACCAATCTTTCCAAGAAACGTGCCCTATCCAAGAGTCTTCCATGAAACTATTCAACTTATTCAACAAGAATTTCATGATATTCTAACTTTATATTGAGCTTACTAAGGAACACAACACCATAAGTTATGGAAGACTAAGTCATTGGCATTTATGAAGACCGAGGTCTAAACAAGTCCACACATACCCACTACATTTCCTAAATAAGAATGCACACATTTACGAGTTGTGAGCTAAATAATATCACAGAACTTCATTTTTGGGGGGATTGGTTAATTTCATCTAGACCAAGGTGCAACAACATGTTTTTGAAGAAGTGAAGATATTGAAGCTATGCACTACACCTATGCTTACACTACTATATGTTTCTAATCCTTTGGATACAAAAGATGATGCATATGACTATGGGATAGGTATTTTTTTGACACAACAATGTCATTCCATTGTGTTTTACTTAGAGACATTCAATGCTGCAATCCACAACTTTTGAAGTTATGATAGAGAGATGTGCTCCATTGATTAAGTAGTTCACTAGTGGAGACACTGTGTATAGGGAAAATAAATTTTTATTCAATCTAACCATAAGCCACTACAGACCTAGAGAAAAATTGAGAACACACCACATATGAAATGGAATTTCTTATAGAAATTTCAATTGGTTATCAAACATTTACATTGAAGAGATAAAAATGTAGACTACTATTCGAGTCGACCACCAATAGCATTCGCAATGGTTCTTAACACAAAAAGGTGTGATATAGAAAACCGACAAGAGTTCTACAATACACACATAAATTTTGTGAAATTTTATGCAACCATTCAATAAGGATGCCACACTACCTACACAAGACTTATTATTAATTAGGTTGATTTTCATATCAATAAAGATCTTTTGTATTGACTTGATAGGATGTTCTCACTTGCAAGTGAACATAGGGATTTGTTTATTTGGTAATCTCATTTCTTGAAGTTGGTTGGGCATTTTGTCACATCAAATATAGTTGCAAGTTTACAACAACATTTGTATTCGCCATGTATGAGGTGTGATTTTGAGAACCACCTCAATTTTTTTGTTCCATGTTCGATTGCTAAATTGAAAAATCACCATTTAGGTATGTATAATCTTTTGATTATGTCCTCTAGATATTATGGATTTGTTAGTGTAGGTTTATGGTTCACTAATGGACAAATTCTGACATGAATGTATGGTTCACCATATCCATAAGAAAATCATGGTTCCTTTGCCATCCCCATGCTAACATATTCACCTCATGCCTTCAATGGTGCCTTTCAACTAGAATCAATGGCACATGCCCTCACCAATGTCACCTTACAATTAATATTAGTGCCTTCAATGGTTCCTTTTCAAAATATTTATAATATTACCTCACCATCATCAATACCTTTGATGGTTCCTTTTAACATCATCAATTCATGTCTTCATTCATTTCACCTCATGATAATTCCACCTCTAATGCCCTCACTAGTTGTAGGCTAGCATTTCCAAATTTCACCCTCCCTCATAATAGTTGTTTCCTCTCACCTCTCTTTCCTTAACTAGTTCAACCCTACAGTGTTAATCTTAAGAGGGAATTTGAGGAAACAAGGCTTCACCATCTATACCAAAGTGCAACAACATGTTTTTGAAGAAGTGAAGATGTTGAAGCTATGCACTACACCTATGCTTACACTACTATATGTTACTCATCCTTTTGATATAGAAGATGATGCATATGACTATGGGATATATATTTTTCTGACACAACAATGTCATTCCATTTTGTTTTAGTTAGAGACATTCAATGATGCAATCCACAACTTTTGAAGTTATGATAGAGATATGTGCTCCATTTCTTAAGTAGTTCACTAGTGGAGACACTATGTATAGGGAAAATAAATTATTATTCAATCTAACCATAAGCCACTACAGACCTAGAGAAAAATTGAGAACACACCACATATGAAATGGAATTTCTTCTAGCAATTCCAATTGGTTATCAACCATTTACTTTGAAGAGATAAAAACTAGACTACTATTCGAGTCGACCACCAATAGCATACACAATAGTTCTTAACACAAAAAAGTGTGATATAGAACACTAGCAAGAGTTCTACAATACACATATAAATTTTGTGAAAGTTTATGCAACCATTCAATAAGGATGCCACACTACCTACACAAGACTTATTATTAATTCAGTTGATTTTCATATGAATAAAGATATTTTGTATTGACTTGATAGGATGTGCTCACTTGCAAGTGAACCTAGAGATTTGTTGATTTGGTAATCTCATTTCTTGAATTTGGTTGGGCATTTTGTCACATCAAATATAGTTGCAAATTTACAACAACATTTTTATTCACCATGTATGATGCATGATGTTGAGCACCACCTAAATTTTTTTGTTGCATGTTCGATTGCTAAATTGAAAAATCACCATTAGGTATGTATAATCTTTTGATAAAGTCCTCTAGATATTATGAATCTATCAGTGTAGGTTTATGGTTCACCAATGGATAAATTCTAACATGAATGTATGGTTCACCATATCCATAAGAAAATGATGGTTCCTTTTCCATACCCATGTTAACATATTCACCTCATGCCTTCAACGGTGCCTTTCAGCTAGAATCAATGGCACGTTCCCTCACTAATGTCATCTTACAATTAATATTAGTTCCTTCAATGGTTCCTTTTCAAAATATTGATAATATCACCTCACCATCATCAATGCCTTTGATGTTTCCTTTTAACATCATAACTTCATGTCTTCATTCATGTCACCTCACGATAATTCCACCTCTAATGCCCTCACTAGTTGTAGGCTAGCATTTCCAAATTTCACCCTCCCTCATAATAGTTTTTTCCTCTCACCTCTCTTTCCTTCACTAGTTCAACCCTACAATGTTAATATTAAGAGGGAATTTGGGGAAACAAGGCTTCGTCATCTAGACCAAGGTGCAACAACATGTTTTTGAAGAAGTGAAGATGTTGAAGCTATGCACTACAACTATGCTTACACTACTGTATGTTTCTCATCCTTTTGATATAGAAGATGATGCATATGACTATGGGATAGGTATTTTTATGACACAACAATGTCATTCTATTGTGTTTTACTTAGAGACATTCAATGACTCAATCGACAACTTTTGAAGTTATGATAAAGAGATGTTCTCCATTGCTTAAGTAGTTCACTAGTGGAGACACTATGTATAGGGAAGATAAATTGTTATTCAATCTAACCATAAGCCACTACAGACCTAGAGAAAAACTGAAAACACACCAAATATGAAATGGAATTTCTTATAGCAATTCTAATTGGTTATCAAACATTTACATTGAAGAGATAAAAATGTAAACTGCTATTTGATTCAAACACCAATAACATTAGTAGTGGTTCTTAACACAAAAAGGTGTGATATAGAACACTAGAAAGAGTTCTACAATACACACATAAATTTTGTGAAAGTTTATGCAACCATTCAATAAGGATGCCACTTATTATTAATTCGGTTGATTTCCATATGAATAAAGATATTTTGTATTGACTTGATAGGATGTGCTCACTTGCAAGTGAACCTAGGGATTTGTTTATTTGGTAATCTCATCTCTTGAAGTTGGTTGTGAATTTTGTCACATCAAATATAGTCGCAACTTTACAACAACATTTTTATTTGCCATGTATGAGGCATGATGTTGAGCACCACCTCAATTTTTTTGTTGCATGTTCGATTGCTAAATTGAAAAATCACCATTTAGGTATGTATAATCTTTTGATTGTGTCCTCTATATATTATGGATCTATTAGTGTAGGTTTATGGTTCACTGATGGATAAATTCTAACATGAATGTATGGTTCACCAATGGATAAATTCTAACATGAATGTATGGTCTTTATCATTGATATTAGTACATGTAAAGAAAGATTTCATCTTATTTAGAATTGCAGAACTAAATTGAAAATTTCATTTTGAAAAGCATATCATTTATTGGGAATTGAAGTTAGGACTTTGCATTGTGTTCATATTCATTTATTTTACTTGCTGAGTCATAACATCATTAGTTTCACGACTGCACCCTTTTGAGTAAGCAAGGCCACTAAAAGTAACACTTATAATTTAAAATTGATTAATAACGGTTTTATTTTCTAGGGTGCACAAACTAACTTAGGATTTAGAGCCTTGGAATAGGATTTTGTGAGTAAACTTCTCCAAGGCTACTAAATCAACATATGTGTATAACTAAGGGAGTGGATAAATCCATTGTATAATCGGTAACATTAGGAGGCTCCTCTTACACCGGACTTAAGAACAAGGTCGCATGAGGTTGGTTGACGAGATATTCCCCCAATACCTTCTTAGCATCAGATATATTTATGGGGATCTATTCGTATATGGGGATATTGCTAGTACCTTTACCTATGTGAGAGGCGGTGCTTACGAGGTTTCGGGCTTTGTTACCCTACCCATACTGTGGATCTAACTTACGAATGTTCGCCTGTGCATTGGTTATATCGTGGTTTCTTAGTTGGTTGACTTAGGTACCACATAGGCTATTTGCAGGGGTTATTTTGTAGGTACCCTCGGTTAGATAAGGGTCAGACAACACACAACCTTTATGGAGGATTACCTCTCCTGGGGGATCTGATCGACTGGTTGTTAAGCCCACGATGGCCCTTATAAATGATTATGTTACCTCCGATATTTAGTAGAGGAGTCTCATGCCCCTCTTAGGCAAGGCATACCTACTTTAGAGAGGGACGCCCCTTTCAACCACTTTATCCTATTTGTGTCCATATTGGCCTTTTGTTTATTTTACTTTGGTGTGCTCTTTGATTACTAGTTGGCCTTAGGATTTTTTTTTTTAATATCACGAGTCTTGAGTCATCATGGAGCCAGACTATATTCCCCATATGTCTCACTACTTGTTAGAGTTACCACCAAATTTTGAGTCTTTCCCTTCTAAAATGTGTAAATTTATCATACGTGGTACATACACCTCCACTTACCATACTTGTGATCGTACGAGGATGAGTACTTAATCGAGTCAGAAAGATAATGGGAGTTCTTCAACTCCCATACCCACTATAGTCAATGATACTCCTTCGACACCTTCAACCACTATGGTTGTAGTGCCTAAGGTTCCTATCATCACACATGTCCGTCCTATAGTGAATAATCTACCTATATCCACGACATCTTTTGGGTCCCTTTTTCACTTGTCGGGCTACAATATCCAATCCATATAAGGTCCCCCAAGCTTACTAATTAATCAGAAACATAGGTTGCTTGATGAAGGGAAGCTTGGTGGTAAACATTAAGCTCACTTTCTCAAGGGAAAAGGAAAGATCAATTAGAAGGTAAGATGACGTTCTGATTATCATGTACATAGACAAGAATGTATTGACCAAAAAACTACATTCAATACTAATGAGCCAACATCCATTCAGAGGAATTGAAAGAAGGAAACATTTCTATACTATGGAAAGTCTGGACATGTGGAGAAAACATCCTGGAAGAAGAGGGACAAATTAGAGTTGAAGGTTAAGAAGCTCGAAGGAGACGTGTTAGTTGTCAATCAATCGAACGAAAATTTTACCTTCCAAGTCAGAACTTCTCAATCGTTGGTTACTCATACCTCACAACATGAGTGGGCAGTCGATTCTCGTCACACTCATCATATGGCCAAAGATGCCTCTCTATTCTCGTACCTGGATAAATTTTTTGAGCGAAAGATCTATGTTGTTGATGATTTCATTCTCGACATTGTTGGTCATGGTGATATTCCCTATCGACATGGTAAAATTATTGACATCTATCATGTGCCAAACCTAAGTGAAATTTTTTTGTTGGTTTCTCAAACTAACAGAAACAAGTAAGATTGTTGAGTTCTGGCCAGATCGGTTCTTCGATAAGAATTTTAATAATGAAAAGTTGATTTTTGTTGAAGGTTTTCTCGACTCGAAGGATGGACTGTACAAGTTTTGTGACCTCCCTTGACTTGAATATGGATCAACTGCCCTTGTTTCTCACACTGATGAACGAAGAAGAATTTGGAACGAACGACTTAGACATATAAAAATTTTAAGTCTGAAGTCCATGGCCACATAGAATATGGTTGTTGGTCTTCCCAAAGTTCTTCCACCTGATGGCATTTGTAGGGGATGTGTTGGACAAACATCATCAAATCCCCTTCGACTTTGGAAAATCATGGCAAGCACAAAATACACCAGGAGAATATTCACAGTGATCTCTATTGCCTCAATCAAACCTCCTTAGTAGGTGCAAATTATATTTTGACCTTTATCGATGATCTCTCTATATTTACTTAGGTCTATTTATTGAAAAACAAGAGTCATGTCTTCAAAAAATTCAAGGAATTTAGGGCATTGACTAAGAACCAATGCAGTCGACCTATCAAGTGTTTGAGATATGATCATGGTAGTGAGTATGTGAATTGAAAATTTGAATAATACCTTACTTGATTTGGTGTTGCTTGGAAAAGGTTTGTCCCTCATACTTTTCAACAGAACGGTGTAGCAGAAAGAAAGAACCAAACATTGGTCCAAATGGCTCGTTGTTTTTTGTAGGCCAAAGATTTTTCGACTTGTTTTTTCACTGAATATGCTTAGTGTACCAACTATCTCTTAAATCACATTCCAACTGGAGTTTTCAGTTCTATGACACTATTCGAGAGATGATGTCAAACAAATCCCTCAGTTAGTCACCTCAGATTCTATGGCTATGTTGCTTCGGCTCATATTCCAAATGATTGCAAGATGAAATTGGGCACAAAGACTCATGCTTGCATCATGATGGGATACTCTGAAGAATCCACAACCTAAATGCAGAGGATATCAGTTCACCTTTTTCCTGCCTCTCTAGATGGGCCGCTAAAACGATTGAAGATGCTATACTTGATGTTGGTGATGCCTCTTCAGGTTGACAAATTCATAATCACAAGCAACAACCTAGTGTTGCTTTGATGTCTATGTGCGTGTTCTTCAAACTTGTGATCCTATCTCTTACTCAGATGCACAAGCACAACCTGAATGGGAACAATCTATACGAGATGAGATGAATCATCTTTTGAAGAATCATACTTGGTATTTTGTGACTCGTCCTCAAGGGAAGGACATCATAAAATTTACATGGGTCTATAAGACCAAATTTACCTCCGGAGGCGTTGTTGAGTGTCATAAAGCTCACTTGGTTTCAAAAGTATTTTCTCAACAAGAAGGCATCGACTATAATAAGACCTATGTTCCTGTTAGCCCCCCATGCTTAGGGGTAATTAGAGGATACCATGTCTCGTGGTCCGCAATGAAGATAGTGATCCCAACTATTAGGGTCCTAACCCGCACATAGGTAGAGCAATATATTCATATGTAATAAAGGTCAATATTAATAAGGCCTTTCAATAAAATAGAATAAGGCAGATGTAAGAGACCTAATAGAAGTTTCTCCTTCTAGAAGGATCTTCCTTTAGATGCTTCTCTTGATAGACATATTTAGTATAAATAAGGGTCGAGGGTATGAAAACCCTATCTTGGAGATTATTGTAACAGAGCGATGCTCGACTAGAGGTTTCCCCCTCGAAGAGGCCCATGAACATTGCCGTGAACATTTCTTTCTGAATCAAAGTACTATTTCTGTTGTTGTTCTTATATCATTTTTGTGTTATTGTGGAGATTATGCTAGTTATATTACTGTTATTCTGCCATTTCTAGCATTTTATTTCTGTTCTGCCTACTTTTTATATCTGGTATATTACAAGTGGTATCAGAGCACTTTCCTTGGCAGAAATTGTGGGAATTTGTTTCCAGGGTAGAGATGTATTCCGACGTATTAAAGCCATAGAGATATCTCATTACGTGCATAAACCCAAGGTTGAGGGATTCATACTCGCAGGAAATACAAGTGGTTCTTAAGCGCACATCTGTTGGCCACCCTTGTAACCTTTGTTGGTACCCCTTCGAGTGTTTATAGCGCATCAGACAGCACCTGTGTATGGATCGGCCTAGATTTCCTGAAGCCCTCTTGAGATAAATCGATCGGCCGCCTGACTGCTATAGTGCCATCGAGAATAGCACTCGGGAAGATACTCTCTAGTACCTGGGTAGTCGGGTAGTATGGCTAAGGGTATTGTTTATCCTGCTTAGTTAGTGCCCTGAGATATTGGGCTGAGTACTATTGTTGGACCCCACACGTATATCAGAGAGCTATAGCACAGGGCAAACCCTTGTCTGTAGAACCCTTGAATACCTAACCCTTGGGGGACAAAAACATAAACAAATTAAAATAGACAAGATTTGTTGTCGCGCAACTATGTTCAGGTTGTCAAATCACTACACTTTTCTTACTGGTTAAGCATTTGGGGATTCCATCGCTACAATATTCTTCAAACCGGAGTATAACTCCACAGGTGTAATAAAATAAAAATAAAAAAGGTCTGGAAATTTTTTCACCATTATTTGAGACCAATTCCATTGGATTCATCTCTTCACCCTTATCACATTCATCCGTATCATTTTTTGGAAAAAAAATTGACCCCGCCTGCCCCTTTTCATTTCACCCATCCTCATGGCCCATACCTGTAGCCAAGACCTGGAAGCTCGCTTCAACACCTTGCAATCTGGTCTCCTCGAGACCCAAAAATAAGTAAAACAACTCAGTGCCAATGTTTCCTCCATCGATACAACCATCAATACAACCATGCAGTCCTCAATGGAGGAAGTCAAACAAGAACTGACCACTCAGCTTGAATCTTTCTTTGCATCACTCAGCACCAAACTCAAGATCCCTACAGATGACCCTTTCTCTGACGCACCTCCAAAGACTAAAGGTGAACATTCCTCCCATTCCCATACCTTTGAGCACCATCACTTTCAACATGACCTACGCCTTCCGTGGGTGGATGTGACCAAATTTGATGGCTCAGACCCCACTGGTTGGGTAACCCAAATGGAACATTATTTATCTTTATACGACATTACAGATGACTTGGAAAAACTCTGGTATGGTGTTCTCCATCTAGATCAAGAACGTTGGCAATGGTGAAAATGGAGAAAAAACTTCCCATCAAGGGTATATTACTTGGACCCAATTTGTGACTAAGCTTTATGAATGCTTTGACACTGACACCAACCATTTGGGTTATTTGACAAAGTTGAAACAATCAAGAATAGAAGAAGACTTCATAGCTGCCTTTGAGTGCCTGGCTTTTCGAACAGAGGGCATGACTGATGCTTTCTTTCGAGAGTGTTTTATCAGTGGCCTCAAGGAGGATATTCGGGTCCATGTCCTCATGGCTCGACCCTCAAGTTGGGTGGAGGCTACTAAAAGAGCTAAAGAAGAACAACATTTTGTTTCCTCTCAAAATTGAAAACCCTCCTTTATCCCTCTCCCTAAACCCGTAAATCCCACTACTCCCTCCGCCCCATTAAAGATCCAAAAATTGACCAG